>PVJH01036118.1:0-19057 GCA_004026705.1 Nesogale talazaci | reverse complement strand
AACACTGCCAGCTTGTCCTGTCCGTGATTAAGCGTCTCTGAGACTAACTCCCAACAACTGGGGGAGATAGCTTCTCATCTCCACGAGGGAAGTATCATGAGGAGTCTCAGATGAAAGGCATGCCCACATAGAGGCCTCATCGGCTACTCAATGGCTATCTCCAGATCAACAGGCTAGACTCCACCCCTACATTTCAATCATAAAATTAATATAAGCACATGACTGCCACAATTCCCTCTTACTCCCCTGCCTTCCCTTTATCCTTGCAAGCTCTTATCTGTACCAGTGTGCATGTTCTGGTTTACATGAGTTTGTAAGACAGAATTAGGGTCTTGATAGTATGTGTGTGTGTGTAGGAGGGGCATCAAAGAAACAGAGGAAAGATGTATTTTTTTATGCTATGTGGCATCCTGACTAGCTCATCTCTGCCTGGTGACCCCTCCATAAGGGAAGCATGCAGATGGGCCCTGGGTCTCCACTCTGCCCTTCCACTCATTCACGTCAATATGATTTTTTGATTCTTAGACATGGATACCCGATCCCATCAATTCCCCATGATCACACAAGCTAGTGTGCCTCTTCCATGTGGGCTTTGTTGCTTCTCAGCTATATGGATGCCTGTTCATCCTCAAGCCTTTATGATCCCAGATGCTATATATCCCTTTATAGCTTAGCACCATCAGCTTTTCTCACCACACCTACCTGTGTACCCTTTTAGTCTTCAGAAATTGTGTCATGGGAGGTGAGCATCACAGAATGCCAGGTTACTAGAACAAAGTGTTCTTGCATTGAGAGAGTACTTGAGTGGAGGCCCAATGTCAACCTGCTGCCTTAATATTCTTATAAACAGGTGTACATAGATCCTATTTCCCTATCATTTTATATAGATACATTTACATCCACACATGGCCGTATTTAGATCTCTATAAATGTCTTTTGCTTCCTGTTTCCTTCTTCTATTTCCTTCTACCCTCTTCCTGCCCTAGCATCATGTTAGGTTTTCATTTGGGTTTTGCTAATTCCTCTCAGCTACATTGTCCTTGATCAAGCCCCACCAGGCATCCTAAACCCTCCTCACCATTGATTTTAGATCACTTTTTGTTCCCTCATCCTTGGATTTGTTGTAACCCTCCTCCCTGTCTCCTGCCTTCCCCTGTCCTGTGTCTTCCCTGGAACCATCCATTTCATTGTTTTCTCCTCAAGATTGTTTATCCCGCCTCTATATAAATAGTCATTCAGAAACAACAATATGCGCAAAAACAAGACAAAACCAAACAAGTTGCAAAAGAAAATTAAAAAACCAAAATAATGACAATAACAAAAAAAAACCAAACAACAAAAAGAAAAGCCTGTAAATAGTTCTAGTTCTGTTCTAGTGTCATCTTTTCTTCCCCCAATTGCTATTCATGTTCTCAGAGAATGATTTGAATCTTGTATTGTGGAGGTCTCTCATATAAATATACATTCAGGAAGAGCAGAGATCTCATTCCACCCATTAGCAATGTTTCAAGTTTTATCTCCTGCTCTGGTGTTTGTACTTTTACCTGCCTGCACAAGTCTATGTGGCACAGAAACTGATGTCATCTCTCTGGCCCAGTTGTCTCACTTAGGCTTCCTGGAAGGCCAGAGATTGGTCTATATCCTTTGTTACTCTTCTCATTCCCATGCAATTTCAGCAATATTCTGAAAAAATAGAATGGCCTTTATGAGGATTAATGCAAATCTAACCTATGATATTAAACAAATGAAGTAAACTTGTTTTTTTTGGGGAGGGGGGAATTGATCGATCCTTATCTTATATCCTTCTTTTCTTCAGAACTGGATTACTAAGTAATAAATCTTAAAGTCTGCTATAGCAAATAAAATAGTATACTTAGAGAATTATGTAGTTGTCACTTAGAGAAACTTTGTGGCAGTAATTAGTCTTCCAACAAAGATTAATTTCTTTGATCAGAAATATTTTAAGGCACCTTTACTAAAATAACATATTTTCCCATAATTAGGATGTAATGGGTTGCCTCTTGGAAAACTCATTTAAGTAAATTGATACACTGAGGTTGCAGAGTCATATAGGCTTATCCTAGGAATAGCACAAGCTCTCTGGCAGACCCTGGCACATTGCCTCAGAATGACAGAGATTTTTCGTCATAGGGCAACTTGTCCCTAGGGCAAAAAAAAAAAAAACATGCACCAAATAAAGGGACATGTATATGAAAGAGAAAACCCCATTACTTCAACATTTAGACTTTGATTTCTCAGACCTTGAGTCATATAGAGGTAGACTCCATCATGTCTAGTGCCCCAGGCCAAGGAGAAAAATGCATGCCACTCTGTCCCTCTGCCCTTTGGGGAATAGGTGTGAGAACGTCTCACTCATAGAGTATGGGTATTTCCACCAATTTCATGGCTGTTGTTAGTTTTTTAAGAAATTGAATTTTATTATTTGATTTTAAGTAATTTGATATAGAACAGAAATGAATGATTTGCCACAAGAAATAGGTTAATTTGTTTCTTTAGCTCTTTTCTAAATGTATTTACTTTCTCTCAGTGTCATGATTCATAAAGGAGGTCTCGTAGGGATGTGGTTATGAGTTGGGCTTCATGGGAGAAAAAAACCCAGGGATTTCTACTGCAATAGAGGGTGACAGTCTTGGACACTCACAGGGACCATTTCTCCCCTGTCCTCTGGGATCTCTATCAGTGAGTATGGACTTCATGGCAGTGAGTAAATGGCCAATAATACTGACTTCACATCAAACAAAGAACTCTTTAGATCAGAGGTAGGCAAATCCTAACCTGTCAAATACAACCTACCCTCTGTGTTTATAAATAAAAAGTTATGGACACATTACCATACCCATAGATTTACATAGTGTCTGTGTCTGCATTCCAGCTGCAACAGCAGAGCTGAATCATGGTAAGAGATTTTGAAATCTACAAAGGTCTACTTGTTTTTATGCCACAGATGGGGAAAAAATTGTTGACCCTTGGTTGAAATGCAATTTTCTTTAAAAATCCAAATGCCTGAATCTTTCAAATACAATAAAAATCTTTAGAAGTTGAATACAGACATCTGCCTGCACAAAATCCAGAGAAACATCCAGAAACAGCATCATGCTTTGAAATGTAATTTTTAAATTTGACAAAAAAAAAAAACCCAGTTTCTCTTCTTGCATGTCATTTTGATGATTTTTAAAGGAAATTGTATATTATTTTCACAGATGGCTTTCAAAATATGTTGAATGTACTTAAAACACAATTACTTATTCTCGTTTTGTAGAAACATAGTAATGTGTATTTGTGTACTAAGGCTGTTTCTTCTTGCCATGACTACTCAAAGCCATATGCTGGAAAGCTGAACTATATGAAGAAGAAAGTAGCACCAGGATTAGAGAAAGACTCATTAACACCCTGATATATTCAGATGACACAACCTTGTTTTCAGATAACAAAGAGGACTTAAAACTTTTATTAATAAAGATCAAAGAGTAGAGTCTTCAATGTGAATTGCACCTTAACATAAAGCAGATAATTGAGATATAGTTATGTAAATTTTTTACTCTTTATCACTTAACCTTACTTTTGACCCATTTGAACTTTGTTTTAGTTTTTTAATATTTTCTGCTTTCTTTTTGATTTTATTTCTTTGTTTTACTTCATACTGTTGTTATTTTGGGGGTAAGGGTATGTTTCTTCTGTTTATGAAATCTACAATTGGAAAATTTACAGAGACAGTGACCATATTAATGGTTTCTTTGGTATATGACAGGGAATGTTGGGGGGTGTGTGGGAATGGGAGCTAATAATAGTAACTATAAGAAAGGAGAAAGTATTCTTTAATTAATTGTGATGAGGGTTGTACAACTTTTCTTGTTATGATTAAACTACTGAATTATATGATATGTGGATTGTGTGCCAATAAAAAATGAAAATAAAATCTCCACAATTGGGCTAATGGACATCTTCACAATAAACAGAGAAAAGATTGGAGTTGTCAAAGACTTCATTTTACTTGGATCCACACTCACTGATGGAAGCAATATTTAAGAAATCAAAACAGTGTATTGCAATGGGCAAAGCAGCTGCAAGAGGTCTCTTTAAAGTTCTAACGTGAACAGATGCAACTTTGAAGACTAAGCACACCCAACCCAGGCCATGGCATTTTCCCATTGCTGGTATGCCTATGAATGCTCTATAATAAACAAAGAAGACCAAACAAGAGTCAATGTCTTTGAAATGGGATATTGGTAAAGAACACAAATATTCCAGGGACTGCTGAAGAATGAGCAAATCTGTCTTGGCAGTATAGCCAGAAAGTTCCTTTGGAGCAAGGATGTACTTTGAATCTGTCAGTCAAATGAACCAATACCTAGGGAAGGCCATCAGGATTGGTGTAGTCATGGGTCAGCGAAACAGACAGCTCCCTGACCTAGAGCTGCGATAGTGGTTCAAATACTGTGATGGTTTGGGGATGGTGCAGGACCAGTAGTGCCCCACTGTGCATAGGGTATCGATGAATGGGGCCAGGTCAACAGCACCAATCAGCAACGACATAAACAATTCCATCAGATAGAGAAATGATGAGCAAATTGACACCGTAAATGGATGCTGGCATGATACACTGGGCTGGACTGTAACAGATTTAGGTGAATATATTAATTGGAATAAGCCAAAATTAGAATATAAACTAGAATCTGTGATGGGGTGCATAATGCCCCTGTCTCCTGCGGAGACTAATTTATATCCAAACAGAACTTGGAAACATGATAATTTTATGGACAACTATAACATTGAATGTATTGGATCTGGTTATCAGATACCACTTTGTGGCAGAATGAATAATCAAAGTTTCTCAATCTTGGTCTTTAGAATTTAAAACCCAGATTAAAGTAAGCCCACAGCAAAGAGTATATGATAATGCAAGTAAGCTGCTATCACAGTTTACGACAATGGATGTTATAGCCCAATCTTGTTCTAGTTTATTTTAATTCATACTTGTCTTTCTTTGAAAATTTGGTTGTTTTTTGGAGGTAAGATTGAAAGCCTAAAATCACTTTAATTAAATTTGAATAAATCAACTCTTCAAACAAACTCTATCAAGTCTCAGGAAGCATGTCTTCAATTTCAGTTGGAGAAGGAAAATTTAGTAGAATCAAAAATTCATGAGGGTAAAATTCGAAACCCAGAGTCAGTCTTTTTCTCATGGTTTCTTGTCTGATGTGGACAGATCTATTTTTCTGATTCTTAATTTAAGGTGAGTAATTGTTTTTTAAAGCTCAACAACAAGCAAAATTTCAAAAACAAATGAAGTTTTTGTCATGACACAACTCCGTAAGAAACAAGCCTACTGATATATTAATTTTGAAAAACTGATATGCTTATTATCTGTACTTGTTTAAAAGTGATATAGTTCTGCATCGGTTTTTATAAGTAGTGTTGCTATTTCAAAGGTTTAATGTGGATTAATATACCTATGTATTTTTACTAAAATTGGAAAGACTCAGAAGTTCCAGATATAAAACTTACATTTTATAAATTAGGCACTTCAGAAAGTAAATAGAAAAGCAGTGTAGTAGATACAACATTTGCTTACATAAATAGAATAAACCCATATTATTTTATTAGTATTATGAACAGACAAGAAAAATGATAAATAATTAATAAAGGATTATGGCATTAGTAAGAATGTTATGCTGTGCATGATAGTGAAAGCAGCATAGTGCAAACAATTAATTGGCTTTCTAATGTACTGTGTTCCATTTATAAATGCAGCTGGAATTCTCTAATATGCAGACAATTACTCAAATTTACATGAATATATTTAAATCTATTAATTCAGATTCAGAGTTACTAGAACATTGATGTCTTATTGCCCATCTAAAAAGAGTTAATGTATTAATGTCTTAGTCTCCCCAAAGACTGCTTGTAATATGAACATTTCATATTAGGAGAACTCAAAATTGAATATAAATGAACTTGTAATGTGTTCTTTAATTCTATACACAGCAGTGAAAATGACACCGGGTAATTCACACAAGCTTTATTAGAAACAACCAACTTACCATTATTTACATTTCATTTAGATCACTAGATAGGATGCCTTAAAAACTAACTACAAATTCCCCTAATATTAAGAAAACACATTTGCTTGATTCTATTTTATTCTTTGTTTTGTTTTGTTTTGTTTTGGGGGGGGCATCACTGCCCCTGGTGGTCATGGGAGCTACCGAGTGCTGCTCCTGAGAGCCACCGCTGGATTTGAACTGCCAAGCCTATGGGCTGCAGTCCCGCACTCAACCACTTACGTCACTGGGGCTCAGCCCTATTTTTATTCCTTAAAATCAATGGGTACATGATAAAAGAGTAGATTCAAAAACCTTAACCATGCTTCCTCCCCCAAAAGATTAAGAAAGCACATAAGTATATTAAAAATGCAGAAACTTACTTGTACTTAGAGAAATGCAAACTGTACCTATATATCATTTATAATCTCCAAGAGTGTTTAAAAGGTATTAAGTGATTGATACTTGTTGTTAGGTGCCTTTGGGTAGGTTCACAACTAAAGCCACTCTATGCCCAACAGAAGAAAACAATATAGCCTCTCTTGTTCCAGCCTCTCAGTTATTCCTCCTGCCCTTTGCAAGCGCCATGTAGCACAGCCATCGTAACAGTGCTTCAACGGGACGGATTGGCCTAGTGGCTGTAACAATGGGCTCAAGCATGGGAAGAATGCTTTAAATGGCTGAAGAAAATGTAGGAAAGGGTCGCTGTCATATATTTCTGATGTTAGAGTAAATTAATAAACAATTAGGAAGGGACATTCAATAATTTTCAAATCTTAAACCCCAAGCAATCCCCTGAATCATCTTAAAATCCAACAGTGGTTCAGCTTAACTGCATAAGATGTTTGCCTTGAGAATTGTAGTTTTTAAAAAATTTAATTATACTATTTTATTATGTTTTTGCTAAAATATTACATAGAAAGTTGGATTCCCACTTGCTAAAATATTTCTCAGTGAATTTGTCTATTTTTCCACAATGTTTCACCATTTTCACTGGTTGTTTTATTTTCACGTTGTGCTCTTTTAAAGTCTAGTTATACAGATGAAATTGACAACAGCGACTTGAATGATTAGACAGGAAACACAGGATACAGCGATTTTATGTCAGGGAGAAAAAATAGCTTGGAAACAGAGTAGAAATAGTTTCACATCTCCAAGAATGTACTTAATAGCAATGCATTGTATGTGGAGAAATTATTGCATTGGTGTATATTTTGCTGAATATAATCTCGGCAACAAACGTACTGACATTTTTTAAGTACTCATAGATTTAGCCTTTGGTACATGTCTAAAAATGTATAATGAAGATGTAGCACCAGCAATAAAATAGATACATCTGCACAATTCTTATTGGGATAAGGTTTTTAACTCCAAAGAGTTGTGCTGAAATGTCCCAATATAGAAGAATGATTTCTAAAAGCTTTGATATCTTTACGTAGTAGGATATTTGACAGTGTGCAATAATGAGGAAAACCTCTATGAACTGTCATGTAGTGGTCTTCATGTGATATCATTAAGTCAAATTCCAGTAGGCTATCAATAGTATGCTCTTTTGTATAAACAAGAAGAAAAAAAATGAGATCAATTGCCCCATCCAGATAAGCTGGTAGAAGGAGGCAGAGTGTTAAGAGCAGAAATAAGCTAAGAGACATTTACACTCCTCCCGATCTATATGTACTCTATATCGGCCAGAGTTGAAAGGCCAATAAATAATGTAGCCGATATAACTTATAATATAAAGGTGGTTTTTTTCATAAGCATGTAGGTATCTTGTGAAATGAGGAAAGTGCATACACACACAAAAGCACTTCTGCCTACATATCTGTTAAGCATTTTATTAAACTGTAAAAACGCAATGTTTGCTAAATATGGTCCTCTGAATAAAAACGCAACTTATCCTTTTTTTTTGCAGGGGTATACATATCCCAAGAATAGAACATTTAATGCTGATTCCATTACACAAATCTACCTTCTAGAGGCAACCATTTTCAGATGGATGCAATTATATTGCAGTATACTTTTACATTAGTTAGAATTCATGACATATAATCCATCCCATTTCGAATGTAGTAAAAGACTAAATATATTATATAATTTTATATTATATTATGCAATTTTATATTATATTATTGTATAATTAAATATAAAATCTCAGGAAATAAATAACAGACAAGATTAGCACATGAATGTTATGGGACGTGCACCTAATTTTTAACTTTAACTCTTAGAAGAGAAAGTGAGAGTTGTGCTATACAGGGTAGTCACCAACTTATTAAAAGAATATTTGTTCTCTTCTGTACACGGCAAAATACATGGAGAAGCAAAAAGACTTATTTATGTGACATGCCAGAAACACCACCACAGTGTCATGTCACTTCAAGAGGAAAGTAGCTACATCCAAGTATCACAGTTTTCAAAAGAACAAGCACAAGTTATTGTTCTTCATTGGTTTGTGCTTTCCTGCTATTATTACCATGGGGAAAAAATTTAAATGTGTTGGTATAGACAGAGGTTTATCTAAGGTGAGGGTGGGGCACTTTTTTGGTGACCCATCTAAATGGGTCATTTAGATATTTCTAAAGTTATTCATGGAATACACAAATTAAGAACTTAAAAATTAGCCTGCTATATTTGGTCAAAATTTTAACTAAATAACCCCCAATGTGATGGCTAGGCCTAGTTCTCTTTGCTAAGGCCAGTGGTGTTACTTTGAATTGCAGCTTGTAGGTGGTACTTATCCCACTCTTGATTTAAGGAATGATAGTGCAGGTAATGGCATTTGCCTTGCATACCACTAAAGGGGCACTGACTGTGTTGTCTGACAAATATTGAACTACTAATCTCAAAGTTGCTGGTTCAAACCCTCCAGTCACTACTTAGCATAAAAATGAAGCTACCAGTCCTTTAAAAATTTATAGCCCCAGAAATTCTATAGAATTATGAGACAGAAATGAAGTGATTACAGTGGAGTTGTTTATTTTTTGGTCCAGTTTGAGAACACCATTGGAAATGGGGCACAAGTTAGCAATTTCTATTCCCCATCACTATTTCCATTGCCAGATATAAGTGACCATTTGGCAGTGTCAAACAAATTGTCACAGTGACATTTTCTGTAGATGTGGGCCAGACATTGTAGGACATTGCCATATGCATCCAAATTTACGTGACTTTGCCCGGGGGAGTTATGAACTAAATAGGTCAGCAGAGACATTCCATACTTTTTTAAAAGAAATAAATAAGATCAATATTTTCAGAAATGAAGGTACCATGTCCAGAATTGTTCTTCTGGGTCTTTTGACACATATGAATTCCACTACACGGGAAAACTTTCTTATCAATCATTTTAAATTTAGTGATTAGAAAAGAAGTCACTCACTAGATCAGTAAAGCTTCAGCTCATAATCTATTCCTGACTTTGAGACTATTGCAAACTGCAAAAAAAATAAGAGCTGTTTGAACAAAGCTTAGTGTATGTTTTGAAAATGTAAAATATACTTTCTGCTGTGAATTGCAGTCAATATCTTGCAAATTCACTAATTTAGACTTAGGTTATAGAGATTGGAGCAGACATCATTAGAAAACTGTGCTACCCTCAAACTGAGGGTATATAATTTTCATAGAAAGGGGAGAAAAGACTAGCTTAATTACCATTGTTAGAGTGACTAAATTTTCAACTTAATCTAGTGCTTTTCTCCTAATGATAAAATAAAGTAAAACATTCTTCAATTTACTCAACTAAAATTGAAATTTTACTCTTTTTTATGGTATAGGGACTTTACAGGAACTATTTTATATGGATATTTTAAAATAGATATTCAATTTTTATATGGATATTTAGGTTAGGAAATAGCACCCGAGTTGACTTCAAGCAGGAGCCTAAAGAATTATCTTCCTATGGTCTGTTGGACATTTCAGAACTTGGAAATGTAATGGTCAATTTATTAGAAAGAAATATTTCAGTCAAGAGGAAAGAAAAAAAAGAAATAGCAACCGAGGTTGGCTCCATTTGGCAAACATAAGTCTTCTTGCCACCATTAGCATTTTAGTTGGTGGTGGTGTGGTTTTTTGCCAGGAGAATTTCAAATAGCAGCAGTCTTCCTTGCTGGAGAGTTTACAGTGGAGCACATTGACAAAGACAAAGAGCAGACTTGGCTCTGCTTCTGAAATCTTTAAGGAAAGCAATAGAAAATTTTTGGATATAATGCCAGGCAGTGGGCCCCCCTCATTTTGGAAGACACGAGGGGGGCTCATCCCTTTGGGGAAGAGTTGTTTCCTTTTAGTAGAATTGACCTTAATAATGCAGAAGGAAAAGTGTTTTCAATTCATTGATTTTCTGATTGGGTATGACTCAAAATGAGAGGAAACAGCTGAAAATATCCATTTATAACCAGATTAATGGAGTGTACCAAGTATAAATCCAGAAAAATTAGAAATAATTCAGAATAAAATGAACACATCAAGATCGATATCCTAGGTATTCATGAGATGGACTTGATCATTGGCCATTTGGGATCAGGTGTTTATGATCCACTACGCAAAGTTGAGATGGACTGGCACACTGTCTACAATAAGGGGCTCACGCACAAGGATGTAGAAGGGTGTGCACACAGGCCTTGCTCCCACCCCCCTCACCCCTGTCTTTCTTTTTCCTGAAAGGGGCATCAGAACGGACTTGATGATATCGAACAACAATCACTATGCCTGGACACAAATTGAAGAGGAAGAGGGTTCAATCCATTGTCATGGAGGAGATTCCAGGGTCTATTTTCAGGCACACGCTGTCAGAAACAGGGTAACGTCTGCAGGCTAGCAAGCTATTTTCTAAATTTACACACTGACTGCTAAAGGCAACAATGAGTACATCCTAGTGTTTACTAAAGTAACAACTTCCTTCTTGAAGTTGTTCAACCATGTAGTCAAGTTACAGTGATAATTTCTGGTGATTAGAAAGTGAAATTTGGAAACAAAGATGAAAAATTATTGGCTAAAATATAGATTTGGAGATAGAAAGAACTGTATATTACATAATATAATTCTACAAAAAATTATTCATCATAAATACCTCTTTTCAGCAATAGATTGCATGTCCAGAATATAATTGAACATTAAAAATTGTGAAGACCACATAAATTGTAGGTAGCATCAAGGATTTTAAATATTAAAAATTGTAATTAAAAAGACATGGAAGTATCAAAATGCATGTCAAAAGAAACTCTGAAACTTGCTCTTGAATGTAGAATAAACTAAATAATAAAACTAAATTGAAAATTCACACTTGACCAGCAATTAATATCATGATTAACAGAGAAAAGACTGAATTTTTCAAGGACCTATGTCTTATTCTCACCACATCTCTGTAAATGTGTTATACCATAGTGCCTTATAGATTGCTGTGACCCTGGAACTTATGTCACAAGTAGTTATAACATCAGCAGTGTCACCCATAGTTTCGATAGAGTTTATAAACAAGAACAGACTAAGAAGGAAAACCTAGAGAATAACGGGTGACACAGTGCTGGAAAATGAATCCCTCAGGTTGGAAGGCATTCATGGAAAGATGATGGAAGAATGCCTCCTTACAGTAGACTTGATGTTAAAGACATGGATGAAACAGAGCTTGGGGTACTTTCATTTGCTGATGTGACATGATTCAACATGAGAATGAAGAGTTTCAATTACCTACTAATAACCAGAGTGTGGAATGTACAAAGTACAATGGAAATATGGCAGTTGTCAATTATGAAATGGAACACATAAGGTCGATATCCTAGGCATATTAAAATGGGCTAGTACTGGCCATTATCTACCAAAAGAATATCATCTACATGATGTATTATGCCAGGATACTGTAACAGGAATGACAAATTGAAAAGGGATCTTGCCTGTCACATTCATGATTAAATACAGCACTCCAAGGTTTATCAATGCTATCATTGATAGGATGATGTTTATATAGCTTCAAGGAAGACCAATGGAAATAACTATTATTTAAATTTAGACACTAAAGTTTTATAAATTCTGCAGTCCAAAATTGGTCAAACATATATAATTTATGATTGACATTGATAGAATACCAATTAAAATGCATACATGATTACAATATGAAAACTGAAGACACAGCGGAAGTGTCAATATTTGGAAAATATAAGGGACATCAAAAATCTTGTGGAATGATTTCATTACCATTCCTCTCTATTGTTCCAAGAATATTTTGAAACTCTCAGGTGATTTTCATGATAGAAACTATGTAAGGGATCATAAGACAGACTTTTGCAAGACCCAATTTTTCAACAAAAATAAGTGACAATAATGCAATGGAACCTCACCCGAAGAAGCAAACAGGAATCACATCTATGACAACTGTGTAAAGGGTAAGGGAGGCAGTCCACTTCACCAATCAGAAGAGGCTGGGCAATGTTGCAAACTGCGGCTCACAAGCCATATGGGGCTCTTTCAGTGTGAACATGCGGCTCTGAAATAACATTGACAACATTTGAAGGTTGTTATTTCAGATCAAAGTGATTTCATTTATTCATTTAACATATTTAAGGCTCTTGAGTGATTTTAAAGTTATTGGGAAGGACAGGATTGGTTCTTTGGTCTCAAGAGTTTGTTGACTCTTGGGCTATGGGAAGACTGGAACAGATCACCAATTGCTAAATACACATTCAAATTAAAATGGAAGAACATTAAAACATCTTTTCAAAAACCTAATTATGAACTTGAGTATATCCTACCTAAATTTAGAGACTGCCATAGGGGTAGATTTGACACATTGAACACCAATAATTGAAGACCAATTGAGTTGTGAAATAGCAGCAAGGGTATGAAATATAAAGAAATTGCATGGTCTTTAAAAATTCAAAAAGACCAATATAGAGGTCAGAAGACACTTCATAATTTATTCTTAAAAGTAAAGATAATTGAAACAGTAATGAAATAAAACAAATAATCAAAAGATTTTAAAAGGTTGCTTTTAAGATGCAGTATAGTAATGAAATTCAAAAAACAAAAAGATTTAAAAACCCAGAATGATGATTATACCAGGGTCTGTTAGACAGGGTTCTCTATAGAAACAAAACCAGGATGCTAATAATTTTGTGTATAATTATATAGATCTATTTATATAACATATGGAATAAACAATAAATCTATAAAGCAGCTTGGTGAAACTCACTGCCCTAAACCAGTAAGACACTGGCAGTCCTTCAAGTCTTGCAGGCTAACAGGTAGTCGTCTGTACAGCAATTCAAGCTATCCAACCATAGGCAGCAAACAGCAAGGCAGGTCACCAACAGTCAGCCAGATGACAGGTCTGACAGTCCCCAGCTCAAGACATATATATTCCAGTATTGTGGCAAATCAGATCTTGAAGGAACCTCAACTTACAGTGACACAGTGCATGGGTTAGTTGTCACACAGATAGTATCTCTTGCAAATGGAGGGTCACAGAACAAGCAAGGCAGTCACACACTGGTCTCATGATCAAAGAACAAGAGACTGAAGGTTGAGGTTCTCTGAACCATTTATCTCTTTGCCCATCAATCCCAAATTTGTTCATTGGTCAAGTTGGCACAATAAACCTACCAAACACACAGGATATTCTAAAAGAACAATAAAAACCTGGCTTGGAAAAAGTACAACTGGAATGCTCTTTAATAATGAGAATGGTGATACGCCACCTTGTGCACTTTTGTCATCCTATCAGGAAGAACAAGTTTTTGGAGAAGGACATCTTGCTTGGTGAAATAGTGTTGTGAAAAGAGAAAGAGCCTCACTGAACTGGATTAGACCAGCAGCTGTAACAAGGGACTCAATCATAGCAACCATTGTGAGGAGGACAGCACAGGGCTGGTCAGTGTGAGGTTCTTTTGTTCTAGGGTTAGTAGTATGTGTCATAACTAATGAAATGGCACCTAACACAGCTTGTAATCAATTGAGCACAGTTTATACTGAATCCCAGTCATATTGTAGAGTCTACTGCTCCTTGGACCCCACTCAAGCCTGATATTGTTCTCTATCACATAATAATTTTCCAAAGTAGTTCTGTGAGTTAGCTCTTGTGCTGTTAATCACAATGGCAGTGGTTCAAACGGACTGTTTGCTGTGGATTTGGTTTGACTTATAAAATATATATATATATTTTTGCCAGAATTGAAAGATATCCATTAAGCATTATGCATTTTTCAAAAATTAAAGAATAAAGGTATCACATGTCTTAGTTCTTATATAAATGTTCCCATATGCTTTAGAATATTGAATTCCCAAACACTTCTTTGATTAATCAGAGCCTTAGTCTTTGTAGTATGCATCTTCCACATTATGGAAGAGACTTAGTAGGTGTATATTTGTGTACATATGAAGGTTTTTAATATGTTTGTATTTTATATCATCATGTATCTATGTAAATCACTGTTCACTAGAACCAATAACTGAATATCATTAATACAATGAGATAGCATGATGTTATTTAGTAAGTCAAGAAAGTAAATATTTCTGAGGCTATATTTTGAAAGCTATTGTGAAAGTTAATATTGCATATGTACTGTTGTTATTATATCCTAAAAAGATATATCCGTAAATGTATATATTCACCATCTTGTCTTCCCTGTGATTAATTCAGCTTAATAGATTTGTTTGTATCTGAAAATCCTCCTGACAAAAATAGCTAAAAATTTTGAATTTCAAAAAAACAAGCTAAACATTTTGAAACTATCAGAGTTGAATTAAGGAAGTTAGGAAGTGGAAAAAGACTTTATAGATTTGAAAATCATTGAGATCATTTTCATAATCACCACTGTGTTCCTACATGGAGATTTGCATTTTAAATAGGAAAAGTCAGATAACAAGGCAGAGAGAGATGAGTGATTTCAGCATTTTTTTTTTAGCACTAGGGAGATAAGCATTCGATTACAGTGGCAAAGCCTGTTACAATTTGAAGGACCAAAAAAGTAGGACCTTTCCCTGGGGGATGTGTCAAAGAGGGGACTGGGAAAACAACAACAGAACATATTACAGTCTCCCTACTGAAGCAGACAGTGAGAGGGGGTCACATGGTGGGGAAGCAATGGAGTCTGAGCACCCACAATGGACAGAGTCAAGAAGGGAGCGCTGCTGGATGGACAATCAGGAGGAGAGAACAACTGGATCGACTGTTCCTGGTGGACAAGAGGGAGTGGGGAGAAGAGGTCATGGACAGGCTCAGGGACGGGGGAAACAAGTGGTCCAGAATTAGCCATGAGGAGTGTGGGGGAGGCCTGGTAGAGGTTAAGCAAGGGTAAATTAGCAGAGAGAAAGTACTGAAACTCAAACAAAGGCTGAGCATGATAATGGGAGAGGAAGAAGGCAGAAGAAAATAGAGGGAAGAACCAGAAGACAAAGGGGACTTTTAGATGTTGAAACACAGGCATGTACATGTGGAAATATAATTACTTATGATAAGAAGGGACTAAATTCAGGTACACATATTTATAGGCTTAGTACTAAGGTAGCAGATGGAGCTTGGGCCCCCACTTAGGCACTCCCTCACTGGAAAAGCACTTTGTTCTATTAATCTGGTATTCCATGTGAAGAAGAAAACTGATGACACCCAACTATCAAAGGATATAGGATCTGGGGTCTCAAAATCTTGAAGAAAAACAAACAGCCATCTAGCTGAGAAATATTGAAGCCCACATGGAAGAAGCATACCAGCCAGTGTGGCCACATGTGACTAAAGGATCAGATATCAGGCATCAAACAGGATAAAACCTTATCACTGTGTGTGTTCCTTCCTGAGAAAATCACTGAGGACATGTGGGGGCATAAGCAAGGGTGGTGAAGAAAGCTGATGGTACCTGGCTATCAAAAGATATAGCATCTGGAGTCTTAAAGGCTTGAGAGTAAACAGTGACCATAAGCTCAGGGCCAACAAAGCCCACTATAGAAGAAGCATACCAGCCTGTGCAATCATGAGGAATGGGAAAAATCAGGTATCAGGCATCAAAGAACAAAAATCACATTATTAAGTGCCTACCCTCTCGACATGATCGCTGAAGACAAATGGGTGCAGAGGCAAACAGTGGTGGAAGGCAATGGTGCCCAACTACAAAATGATAAAGCATCAGGGGTCGTAAAGGTTTGAAGGTAAACAAGTGGTCATTTAGTGCAGAAGCAGCAAAGCCCACATGGAAGAAGCATATAAGCCTGTGTGATCATGAGGCGTTGAAGGGAGCAGGTATCAAGTATCAAAGAACAAAACAAAAGTATCAAAGAACAAAAATCACATCACTACAAATGCAGGGAAGAGCAGGGTGGGGACCCAAGGCCCATTTGTGGGAAATTGGACATCCCCTTCCAGAAGACTCATGGGGAGTAAGAGGGGTCAGCCAAGATGTAGTGAAGTAGCGATGAAATTTACAACTTTTCTCTAGTTCCTGAAGGTTTCCTCCCCCCCGACTGTCATGATCCCTTAAAATTCCAGCTGGACTGGAAGAGGTACACTGGTAGAGATGGGAACTGGAAATATGGTGAACCAGAACAGATGAACCCCTCAGGACCAGTAGTGAGAAGGGAGTTACCAGATGGGTGGAGGGAAGGTGGGGTAGAGAGGGGGAGCTGATTACAAGGATCTACACATAGGCACCTATCTGGAGGATGGTCATCAGAGAAGTGGACGAGGGGAGATGTCAGGCTGTGTGAGATATGACAAAATAATAATTTATAAAATATTGAGGGCTGGTGGGGAGGGGAAGCAGGGAGGGAGGGGAAAGGATGAAAAAATGATATCAAGAGCTCAAGTGGAAAAGCAGATATTTGGAGAATGATGACGGCAACAGGCATGTGGAAGTGCTTGGTACAGTATATGTATTTACGTATTGTGATAAGTGATGTACAAGCCCCAACAAAATGATAAAAATAAACAAATCAAGGCAAAATTAAAACAAAAAGAGAAAGTAAAAATGGCTGATGGAACATGTATTCTCTTTGTAGTTAGTATTGGCTGGAACAAGGATCAACAAACAGGTTCAATAGCGGAATACACACACCCCCACACACCGACACCTGTATAAAAGTACTTGTCCTGTATGTTTTGGAACCCTGTATATGTCTGAGTAGAGCTACTCAGTAGAGGGGTTATATTATGGAAATGATTGTTTTATTATGGAAATGGAGCCCAGAAGTCACAGTGGTTAGTTATATGCTTGACTGCTAACTGAAATGTACAAGATCCTAACCCATCAGCCACTTCGCGATGGCCTAAATATCGGAGTATTGCTAACCCCATGGTGCAGTTAGACTTAGCCCAATATGGTCTCTCTAAGTTTGCACTGAGTGAATAGCACACAGCAATAATCTTATGGAAATAGATTGCCTGGTCATTTTTCTTTGATATCCCTGGGTAGATTCAAACCAACAACTTTTCACATGGTAGTCAAATCTAAGTCATTTTTCTATGTGTGTGGTATGTTTTTTGCTTTCCTAAATTTTATCAGTCTGTGGAAGGTTACGTGCCAATGTCATGTACTCAGTACTGGGTCAGAAATGCAAATCCAGCTGATTCTAAGGCCTCTGTTCCTTTCATTGAAAAACTTTTCCTCCACATTTATTGTAAAGTAGCCAGAATTTTCTATTGTCTAACTTCTATTTTAGAGCAACTATTATTTTCACAGAGAAATTTCATAAAAGGAAAAAACAATAGTAATGAAGGCAGCAATACATAGATGGACATGAGAGCAGAACCTGGCTGTGAAGACAAATGACACTACACCCATGTCTACACGCAAGTAGAGGTTAGAGGACGATGATCTCTACAGGTGGATTTATATTGGCTGTAAATAGATTCATGATTATTGTGAAATACACTAGAAGCAATGTGATGTGAAATTCTTAGCCATACCAAAGACCTTGAAGGAATGTGTTGTTTGGTCAGAGGACTCAAGACCATAGACTTGGGTGACATCAAAGTCAATTGGCATCAGCATCAAGTCAAAAACCATAGCAACTAGAATCTCCAGAAGTGCGGATTGCATTACATACCTCTAAGATAGGTAAGCCAAACCAAAGGCCTTATAAAAATTGAATACCATTGTTTTATTTTAAAGAGCAACATAGAGAGATAAAGATATGTAAGGGTCTTAAAAATACCTCCCAGTGCCTCCTAGTTTCAATAGATACATTCAGTCTCTTGACACTGTAGTATCCTTTATTTCCTAAATGTTTAAAATAAGGTGACCTCAGTCTTGCAGGTGATACAAATGGAAATTATTGAATAAACACTAGTGCTCTTTTTAAAAGAATTGCTCTTTACAAGTGAAAATTTGTTCTACTCTAAAGAGCATGCATTTCAATTCCCTGTTTGCCCTTCCTTCTATTTTAATATAATTGAGTAAAAATTGTGTTCCCTAGAATATGTTCTTTGCGGAAGAGGCTAGATAGCACAGTCACTAGAGAAAAGAAAATTCTTCTTAAAATCCCTTATCCATCATTGAGTTATACTGTGCACTTTGTAATCTCCCATTTGTTTTGCACTATAGAACTATGAACACTAAATACTTTCTACTAACTCCACAGGGATTTTTTTTAATCTTTCAAGGAAAGGTAGGTTTATTTTAATATTGTTTTTATATTTTCAAACAACACTTTTCCCCTTGGATTTTTCTGGAGCCATCTTTATATTATAGCTACTGAATAATTATCTCTTGTCCTATTCTCTTCTCTGAATGTCAGCCTTATATACACAATAGTCCACACATCTTCATTTGAATATGGAATTGATATCTCAATTCAACATGCTCATGGAAGAATACAGGTATTTTTCTCTCCTCAGTGTTCTTAATAAATACAAATCCGAGAGCGGTCAAGATGGCGCCGAGGTAAGCAGCCCGTACCTGGAGCTCCGGTGAGTTTGGTGTCTGGGGGGTCAAGGGGAAGAGTTCTGGTGAGTGGAAAGGTCCCTACAAGTGGGCCTCCCAACCCAGGAGGGGACCCTGCCCCACTCCGCTTTTTTCTTGAGC
>PVJH01036117.1:0-19060 GCA_004026705.1 Nesogale talazaci | reverse complement strand
CCGCTGCCCCTCCACTTTTCCATGCATGACATCTTCCTCCCGTGGAAAAGCCCCCTATCTTTTCATGTCTTGTGTAAATTGAGGATCCCTCGGTTTGTAGTTGGCTCTGAACCCATTAAGTGAAGCCTGCCCCCCAGGAGCCTTCTCCAGAAAATAAAATTTCTTTACCTGGTTTGGCCGAAATGCTGATTATTAAGCCCTAGGAAAACCTCCCTTCATCTCGATGTCTCTTTATCGCTCTAGTACAGGCATGTAGGGTGTTATTACCCGGAGCGGAAAACCTGTGTTTAGCAAAGACTCTCTGCCAGAGGTTCGGCCCTGTGTGCTGTCATTAAGCTCCCCTGAAAGGACTTTGGAGAGGAGAGCTCGTGAACGTGCTGGTCGCAGAGGTTGCTTTAAGATCCCCAACACTGCTTGTGGAGGCCCCCAGGGAGAGTGGAAGAAATAGGGGTCTCCGGGACGTGGCTGGCTCTTGGCAGGGACAGAAGTGTCATAAGAAGCGCCAGGGCTCCTCTCTCAGGGAATCAGAAAGCAGGCCCTGCTGGGGTTCACTGCAAGGTGAATCTAGCTTAGCACCGCTGCCAGATAAGCCTAGGACTGCTAGCCACTTGGGTGCCAGTTCAAAACCACCCATGGCCATGAAGGAGAAAGATGAGGCTGTTGTAAGTCTCTACAGCCTTGGAAACACTCTACGGCACTGGTTCTCCACCTGTGGGTCCGAGACTCCTTTGGGGGTCCAACGACCTTTTCATAGGGGTTGCCCGGTTCATAGCACTAGCAAAATCACAGTTAGGAAATAGCAACATTAGTAATGTTATGGCTTTGGGGGGCATGAGGAGCGTTGAGAACCACTCCTCTAGGGAGTCGCTAGGCATCAGAATCATCTCGATCTTAGCAAGTACATATACAACCCGAACCCAATTCACTGCCATGGACCCAACTCCTCATGACCCTATCGGACAGGGTGGAACTGCCCCATGTGGGTTTCTGAGACTGTCGCTCCCCCCCCCTTTTAAAAATCATTTTGCTGGAGCCACATACAACTCTTAGCACAGGCCATCCATCCATGCATTGTGTCCAGCACATCTGTACATTTGTTGCCCTCATCGTTCTCAAGACATTTGCTTTCCACATGAGCCCTTGGCATCAGGTCCTCATTTCCCCCCTCTCTCATGAACCCTTGATAATTTAGAAATTATTATTATTATATCATCTTTTACACTGTTGGATGTCTCCCTTCACCCACTTCTCTGTTGTCCATCCCCCCGGGAAGGAGGTTATACGTAGATCTGTGTTATGGGTTCCCCCTTTCTACCCGACTTCCCCTCCTCCACCATCCCGGTATCGCCACTGTCTTCGCTGGTCCTGAAACCGTTACTCTTTTGGGGAGTGGAAAGCTTCCTCTCTCTCTCCCGCAGAGCACCCGGTGATCTTGAACTTTGGACCTTGTGGTGAGCAGCCCCATGCATAACTCACTACACCACTATGGTTCCTTAGAGGGGTCCCTTGTTTCCTCTATCAGAGAGAGAGCCCCTTTACTCTGGGTCAAAATCTACCCACACAACATTGCTGCGGACAGACATCATCCCTATCTCCCACAGGATGAAGGCGAGGTGTCAGGATGTTGTGTGGATGACCTTGGCACTCAGGGATCTGGGAAGAGCTGGTCCGAGAGCAGTGAAGAGAGCCCTCCTCTCCCTCACCCCCACCCTTTCCACCAGACTAGTGGTTCTTGCCCAGGCTGATTTTGTACTCACCACCTAGGGCCCTGGACCATGTCTGGAGAGGTTGGTAGTGGATCCAACTTGGGTGGAGGTTATGCGCCACTGGGCATTGAGTGAATGGAGCCAGAGATGGTGGTCCCAGAGCAGAGAATTATACACCCACTCCTCACTGCCCTACACAAGAGGCTCCAAGGAGCAGGCCACGGAGGCTGACCACATCAGATCACCGCCTGGAGAAAGACTCCATCTAGGCCCCACTTGTCTGCCAGTTTGCCTTTGTCCAACATGGTACTGGGGTGCTGGGAGTGCCGGCACTGGTATTTCAAAGGCTGGCAGGGTTTTCCAGGGTGAACAAGATTTAGCAGCGCTTGCCGCCTGTCAAGGAACGGACTCTGAAGAAGAAGGAAGAGACTTGTCCACTTCTGAGGAATTCGCCACATGGAAAACTTTACGAGTGACAGTGGAAGGCTGCCACCGACAGCAGAGACCCTTGAGGAGACTGGACTGACGAGGTGGCCGCACCCGTGGACTCAGCAGACCCATCCTTGTGAGGAGGACGTTGCTGGACTGGGCGGTGTCCTGGAGGGTGGTGCTTGAATCCAACCAACTCCAGGGCCCCGCCAGAGCAGCACCACACATGACAGCCGAATGGTATCAGTGCTTACCTGTCCAACATGAATGGGCCTCGACCACTCAGTTCAAGGCCTTAAGAGCAAAATCACTCAGAGTGCTGGGAGAAGGATGGCCTCCCCGGGATGCTAACTTCTGAATCCTGCCCACATCCCCTGACTGTCTTCTGCCTCACGGAGTCAGACTTGTTAGTCCTGCATCTACTTGTCTTTCTGTCTATCTGTCTGTCTTTGTTCTCTTCATTTGGTTGTGATTCTGGAGACAAGCCTGCCCAATACAGAAGGACAATATCCCACCTCTTTGGGGAAATATATTTTTATTTTTTGAGCTAGTAGACCCCTTACCCATTTTGTCTCTGATGATCAAGGTGGTCTGAAGGGTTCCTGAAGACCTAGACATCGGTCTTAGTACTGACCTTGGACCAGCCATGCAAGTCCTTGGATGTCAGGTTTCTCATATTCAAATCAGGATGACAGTGTGTGTCCTCTCTACTCCAGGGATGTCACATGGAGCAGTGGGAAGATGCAGGCACACAGCTCTCTATTTTGCCTATACCTGTAGGTCAACCTTGGGCCTTCTCCGAAGGGCAAACTCTAGACCCTCATCCTAGGCCTGCTGTGCCTGAGACCCATGTGGGTGCATGCTTACAGAGGAGGGTCTCTGGATGCTTGTGAGTCCCCCCAGGAAGCGGTCATGCTCTGGGCAGGGCTACCCTGAATGCTGGACCCATGGTGATGGGTGCCTGCTGCTTCCTGTCTGGCCATGTCAGGTCATCGCATACACGGGCTAGCTCACCAGATGGTGGCATTTCTGGTGTCTATTTGGGAAACTGGGCCAGGCTCCCATCTGCTTGCAGTGACTCAGGAGTTGCTCGACCTTCTCAGAGACAGTAGCACGGTGGCTGGCCGATCGTCCCCTGGAATCTCCTTCTGAGAAGCAGCTTGAGTATGAGGGTCCTGTCTCACCGGCCCCTCAGCCCATGGGGTCTGGGCAGAGGAGCGATGTCACCACACTGTCAGGTGCCATTGAATCGGTTCTGGCCCACACCAACCCTGTGCACAGCAGAGCGACGTGCTGCCCAGACCCTCGCCAGCCTCCCCTTGTCCTATGCTCAAGCCCGTGGCGGCAGCCACGTGCCAGCCTGTCTCCTGAGGGCCTTCCTCTCCATTGCTGCCCTTCTACTCAGCCAAACAGGATGTCCTTCTGCAGGGACTGATCTCTCCTGACAACGTGCCCCACGCATGTAAGATGAAGTCTTGCCATCCTTACCTCTAAGGGACCGGTGGGTTCCCCGCCATACTTCTTTCAAGACACCCTTGTTTATCTTTTTGGCATTCTGCGACACTTTCAATATTCTTCTTTCCCTCCAAGGATGCAGGGAGTTGGTCTCAGCAAACAGGAGGAGAACATGCCAAATGATCTGAGGTATGAATGGCTCACAGCCCCCACTTCCCATCCCTTCTGGGATGTGTGGCTTGTGAGCCAGGAGAGATGGGAATCTTCAAAGGGAGAGCAGGGTCATCTGGCTCTTTGGACTGCCAAACAGAGCGGAAGTGTTCATGCTACCCGAGGATGGTATCCCTGGGTTCTCTTAGAAAGCCTGAGCCACCCATTGCTGGCGAGTCAATTCCAACCACTCCCCATGGCCTTCAGGCCAGTTTCTGAGACTGTGAATCTTGACTGTAACTGACAACCTCTTCTTTCTCTCTCAGAGCTGTGGGTGGGTTTGAACCATCGACCTTGTGTTTATCAGCCCAATGCTCAGCTCACAGCACCACTAGGGCTCTTTGTTCCTGTCAAGATTTAAAAGCATCGGAAGCCGTAGGTGGCGGTCATGTGCTTATGTTAATTTCATGATGGAGATCTGGAGAGAGCCATTGAGTAGCCAATGAGGCCTCTGTGTGGGCATGGCTTTCTCCTGATACGTCTGGGAAATCTCGCGATATTTCCCTCGTGGAGATGAGAAGTTATCTTCCCCAGTTGTTGGGAGTTAGTCTCAGAGACGATGAATCACGGACAAGACAAGATGGCAGTGTCTGAGGAGCCAGAGAAGCCACACGGCTTGGCCCTAGTGGAGCCAGACCTCTGAAGCTGGGGAGGCCACGTGGAGACCCCTGCCAGCGCTGAGTTGCTTCTGCCACCACTGGATGCTGTTGATGAACCCTGAGTCCTGGAAGCAAGGAGCCATGGGGACACCCCTGCCAGCGCCAGGATTCTGCACCCCCTAGTCTGTAACTTTGTGAGTCAGAAGGAGACATTATAGACTGGTATCGGGCATATGGGCTAATATCGGACTTCTAACTTTGAACTGGACTGGGCTGGGATACTTTCTCAGTGTTCCATTCCTTTTGTATATAAACCCTTTCCTTCTATCCATATGCATGTCTATGAAATTTGTTCCTCTAGTTTACCTGGACTAACACACCCTACGTGGCAACCGCTGTGCGCCCGCACCAAGTGGCCGGCAGTGGGCTTGGGTCTTAGTCCTCTCGTTCTCTTCCGGAGCCTCACGGGTGCTGCTCTCCAGGGCGATATGTGTCAGTGGACACTCCATGCACTTCTATGTCTACTCTGCGTCCGGCCAGGCTTCTTGCAAGCCCCTGCTCTCCCCAGTGCTCCAAGGGTGGAGGGTTAATGATCTCAGTCTTGTCCCTGCTCTCCGAAGACAGGCAACCCTAACACTGCATTAGAGGGCCCAGAGCGCTGATAGATATTGACTTCTGTAATCAGACACCTTGTAATCAAAGGCTCGCGCGGTGGCCACATCAAAGCACAAGGGGAATTTCCTGCTGTCTGCTCCCTGGAATGAGAAAAATTATCCTGCCCCTCCCCCCCCAACTCTGCCCCCAAGGGCAGGGAGCATGTGCTTGGGCAGGGGGAGCCCCCTGACCAGGACTAGGGCCAGGGCCCAGAGCTGGCCTCCCCACCCACAGGAACGGGCCAGCTGGCAGCTAGGCCATCCATGGACACAGGTGGGGGGTGCGACAGCCTCTGTTATTGTCCTCATTAGTGGGGATGGCTAGTTTGTTCCAGACAGCCCATCCTGTGCTGCTGCCAGAGAAAGGCCAGCCTGCTGTCCACTCTGTCATTCAACAAATAGGCCAGTGTCTCCCCTGCCTTCCCAACCGCTCCTGAAACCACCCCTCCCTGACTTCATACTGCCTGCCCCACAGGCCCGCACACTGCCCTCATCCACCAGTGAATTCTCTCACCCATAACGCAGAGACCCCCTCTCCCAGTTTCTGCCCAGATACACGCCCTCCCTCCTGGGCTCATAGTCGGGGCTGGAGGTGGGTCAAAAGAGGGGCCTTGAGTGACTGCACTTGAGTGACTCCAAGCCCCGTGACTGCTCCATGGGGTGTCTAAGCTGGACCCTGTGAAAGTCCATCACCAGGCCTGTCCTCCCAGGCACCTGAGGGTGGGTTCGAATGCCTGATCATTCAGCCTTGCACATCAGGGGCTGAGGGTGGTGCCCAGACACAGACTGACTGTATGACGACGCTCATGCCCAGACCCCTGCCAGCCCTTCCCACCCCATCTCCCTCCTTACTCTCTGCAGCTGGATTGCTGAACCAGCTCCCCAGCTGACCTCCCACCTCCCCATCTACTGCCCACATGATAGCCAGGCCTTTCTACAAGACACTTCAGTTCCCATGACCTTCCTCTATGACTTCATTGCTCCTGCCACATGGAGGCCCTTCGGTCAATGGGCCTGGCGTGCTGCTGTGATGCAGCTGTCAGTGACTAGCAGCGCCCCCCACCCCCACCCCTGCGTGCAGACCAGGAAGAAAGGTCTGGTGATGAACTTCTGCACATTTGCCCATGAAAACCCCGTGGATGACAGAATATGGTCCCTCCATGTGGAGGTGTGGGCAGGAGGGATGGGGGGAGTTTGGTGGCAGTTTCTCTTGGGAACTGGGAGTGGATGGGGTATAGGGGACCGGGGGTGGGAGGAATACGGAACCTGGAGCCTTTCCCTTCTATCCCTCCTCCCCACCACCATCAGTGGACCTCCTCTCACCTGTTTGCAGTGAACACCTCCCAAATACCCATCCCTCACCCCTCCTGAAACCGTGCAGATGCCTGGAGCCGAGTGAGAGAGAGCTCCCAGGTGACGGACTGCAACACCATGAACTGCCACCTGACTTCACACGGCGTGAGGGAAGGAGAGGCCACTCTAGCCAGTGCACCTAGAAGAATCTCATTACATGGACATGTTAAGCTGTGAGCTGATCCTACAGCAGGGCCCCCAAGCAGAGGCTGGACAAGGTTTCAGTTCAGTTGTCTCCTTCAGAACACAGAATCCTGGCAGGACATAAGTGACAAGTTTCAGGGCACCAAGTTCTCTGTCCCCAGCCTCTCCTCTGGCTGCCCTTTCTGACTGGTCTTGCTGCCCCTGCTTTCTCTGGGTGCTGCTGGATGTCTGTAGCTCCCCAGGGCTTGAACTTTTATTTTAGCAGGACTCTATTGTTTAGAATACACTGATTCAAGTTGGATGGATTCCTGGTGGAATCCAGCTAGATAACTGTTGGACTGGGAGCTTCAGGGTTGGCAGTTCAAGCCCACCAGCAGTTCTGAGGGGGAAAGATGAGGCTGGCTGCTCCCTGAAAGAGTTACCGTCTTAGACACCTTAAATAAGGTCACATAGTAAGTCATATTTGACTGGGTGACCGCGAGTTTGCCTTTGGGTGGTTTTTGCTATTGCTTCTCAACAAAGTATGACACTAACCCTGTGTGGCCCCATGGCTTGGAATTTTAATTCACTGCCATGAAATAAAGTTAAAATTTTATTTCTTCAGTCACACCAGCATACTTCAAATGCCCAGTATCCAGAGGTCCCAGGGACTGCTTATTGGGTGATATAGATTTAGAATGTTCCTGTCACCACAGAAAGTTCTACGGCCACCAACCGAACCAAAGTCAACCCCAACCCAAAGCCAAACCTAAACTCAACCCAACCTCAAACCTAAACACAACTCGAACCCCAAACCTACTCCCACACCCACAGACAGGCTGATTCTCCCTCCCAGAGACCCTTCCCAACAGAGGGGAGGTGTCCACGGGGTTTCCAAGGCTGAGCATGGTCAGGAAGACACAGGGTCACATCTCTCTTCTAGAGAGATATGATGGGCTGGTCATCAGCTGTGAGCTTTAAGTGCTGTGCCACCAGCACTCCTCCTATTAGACAATGCTATTTCATCCCCTGTGTTTGTTCCCTCTGGTAACAGAGGACCACAGACATGGTGACTTGAGACAGTGGGAATGCATGGTCATGGCTCTGGAGGCAGGGCCTTGCTCCCTTTGGGAGAGCTGGGGGAGGAGCCTGGTCGACCTGGGCACTCCTGAGCTGGTGGCCACCTCACTCTAGTCTCCGTCTCTGTCTCCCCATTGCTTTCTCCTCTGTCTCACGTGACTCACACCTCCATGCATGCCTGTGCACTCATGTCTGTGTGCATGCATTTGTACATGTGTCCTCAGGCCACCAGGGAATATTCAGGACACTCGCATATCTAGGTCCTCAATTGCAGAGGACCCTTAATTCCAAAGACACTTTCCCCAAATAAAGTCTCATTTACAGTTCCTGGGACTTAGGATGTGGAGGTGTCTTTTCAGGGACCACCTTCAAACTTGTTGGGCACCCCCTGGAAGTTCTTGAGAACTGAAGTGCCATATGTGAACCAGGCTCTCCCCTTGTCAAAACCGTGCTTCCCAGAGACAGAGTGGAGCCGATGCTGAGTCAGGGGAGGGAGGAGAAGAGGCGTGTGCGTGCTAGGGATGAGGCAGGAGGTGGAGCTGGAATAAGAGGGAGGCCCAGAAGCCCCAGGAAGATACAACCCTCCCCATCCCTTCCCTAGTGGATCATCAGATCTGCAGAAGGTTCTGCAAGTCCTTATACCTGTGCTGACCTCCTGCCTGCCCCCACTCATCAAGTGTCCAGGGGCACTGCTGGTGGGGGTCAGTCTCTGGCTGCACCCTGTCTTTCCAGGTTCTTCCTGGCTGGCCTGCCATCTCCTTGCTCTTGGTCATGCTGCCCCACTGCCAGGCTATGCTAAGAACCTGATCCTCAGGGGCATTCTGCTCGGGCCTCGGTTTCCCTTCATTAAAGTACACTTCACAGGCAGAACCGAGTCTAGACACAGGCAAAAGTTACCATCCCTCTGGGAAGGGCCACGGGGACCATGTGGGTGGGACATTTCTACGGGAAGAGCCCCTTTGTGTTCTTGGGTGGCTGTGACAAGATTCCACAGCAGGTGACTTAGCGAAACCAAGATTATTTTCTCCCTGTTTTGCTGGGGCTCTGTCAACCATGCGGTGCCTTTTGTGCAACCCTGAGGGATGAACTCCTGCATGCTGTTCCCTCTCCTGGGGTCACAGGCCCTGCTGGGAAGCCCTCTGTGGGTTCTTCCAGGCCTCGTCCTCCTGTGGGGGGTTGCATCCATGGCTGTGTGCCTCTTCCCACGAGACACCTTCTATGTTACCAACACACGATTAACTCTGTGATAGGTGCAGGGAAGACCTACCTTTCCCTACAAAGGTCACCTTCACAGGTACAAGGTGGGGACGACCACATGTTTTTTTTTGGGGGGGGCAGGTCACAATTCAGTGGCTAACAAGGGGTCTGCAGCCTGCTGGGACAGTGGATCAGATGGACCCTCTTGCCTGAGGAATCTATCCCTCCTTCCTATTAAGAAGCCCATCTCTCCTCCCCAGCATCCTCTCATCTCCATGGAAACCGTTCTGCCCCATCAGTGAACTCCCCTCTCCCAGGTCTCTCTGAGCCTGGGCTCTCAGCAGGACCACAGATAGGAAGGGCAAAAACAGAAAGATCTGTTTCCAGCCTCCCAGTGGTGCAGCACTCCACTGCAGCAGCCGAAGTGCTGTTCTATTTTCCTGTTTCCGTCTTCCAGGAGGAGGAGGAGGAGGAGGAGGAGGGATGGGTCTTGTAGCTCCCCACTCAACTGACTGCTACTGAGTCCATGCTGATCCATCGTGACTCGACAGGACAGGGTAGTACTGCCCCTGTGGATTTCCTGGGTTGTAATTTTTTTAAAAACTAATTCTATTGGGGGCTCATACAGCTCTTATCACAATCCATCCATCCATTGTAGGTCAAGCACATTTGTGCATCGGTTGTCCTCATCATTTTCAAAACATTTGCTTTCTACTTAATTCCTTCGTATCAGCTCCTCACTTTCTCACCCCCTACCCCCTCCCTCATGAACCCTTGATAATGTATAAATTATTATTATTTTGTCATATCTTACACTGTCCGATGTCTCCCTTTACTTACTTCCCTGTTGTCTGTACTCCAGGGAGGAGGATATATGTAGGTCCTTGTAATAGATTTCCCCTTTCTACCCCACCTTCCCTCCACACTCCCAGTATCGCCACTCTCACCCCTGGTCCTGAAGGGATCATCTGTCCTGGATTCCCTAAGTTTCCAGTTCCTACCTGTGCCAGTGTCCATGCTCTGGTCTAGCTGGATTTGTAAAGTAGAATTGGGATCATGATAGTCAGGGGAGAGGAGGGGAAGGAGCATTGAAGAACTAGAGGAAAGTTGTATGTTTCACCATTGCTACAGTGCACCCTGACTCCTCTCCTCTCCTAGACTCTTCTGTAAGGGGATGGCCTGTTACCTACAGGTGGCCTTTGAGTCCTCTATCTGTACTCCCCCTCATTTACAGTGATATAATGTTACGTTCTTTGACGCCTCGGTTGCAACTCTTTACAGGAGGAGGCAGCCTCATCTTTGTCCCGTGGAGTGACTGGTGGTTTTGAACAACTGACCTTGTGGGTAGCAGTCGACATGCGGGCTTTGCTAATTTTCCCTTTACTCCTTCACTAGTTCGGACCTGGTCAAATGGGAAAAGCAAAAATACACACCCACCAGAGCAGAGGAGGGTCTAAGAATCCCGACACCGGAGCTGGATACAACCTGCAGGGATGAGTCAGAAGGGCTGAGATCTGTCTGTCAAGCAGGAGGCATGGGGGACAGGGGACTACATGTCCAATGGGGTTTTAGTCACACTGCTCTGTTCTGAAAAGACACCATCTAGAGCTGATCATGTCTTAAATGTCCACAATTACAAAGCTATTGTTTTGGCCAAAGGAATCGTCTTTAAAAATAACTAGAAGGCAAATTGCCCTATTTAGGGATGGTTCTTTTTTTTTTAAGGCACAGAATTGGTTCTCAAAAGGGGGTGGGTGAGTGGAAAACAATTGTCTGGGATAATCTTGTCACTAAAGAGTTGGATAGCTTTGCACAAAGGCATCCGGGGGCATCACAGAGAAAGGCTGCTGTGTTAGTCAGGGTTGATTAGAGAAACAAATTCATAGACACTTGTACACATTCATGTGCACAAGAATTCTCCATAAAAGAGCAATTGTATATTGAGAAATCATCCCAGCCCAGTTCAGATCAAATCCATATGTCCGATACCAATCCATAAAGTCCTCTTCAGACTCACACAACACATGCAAGACACCAAATGCAGGAAGATCACAGGCCTGTGGGTGGAAATTCTTGTGGATCCAGTGGCTGTAGAAGCATCTCAGCTCTGACAGGAGTGTCCATGTGATTCCAAGGCTCTGGCTGCCATCAGCATGACATCATGTGACTTGTCAGTAGGAAGATGAAGCAGAGAGTGAGTGTGTCCCACCACCAGGGAGGAAGAGAGAAGTTCCCAGAATCCTCTGGAGAAGGTTATGCCCACATGGAGACCTCCTAGGCTATGATGTGATTGACAGGCTAGACTCCACCCCTTCGCAAGGTGACAGATTATGTAACTGCCATCACTGTCCACGTCTCAATGTCCCAAGGTTCCTTGGGTTTGATTGCACTTCTTAAGTTTACATTGCAACCAAGGGCAAGACTTGGCCCCACATCTTTCCATTTTTGGCACTTCATCACGTCAGAACCCTGGTCAGAGCCAGAAGCAGAACTGGACACAAGAGCACCAGCTGTCCATACTCTTCTTCTGTCCATCCACCCACATTCCTTATAAATAGTCTGGCTAGCCCAGCTCTAAGAGAAACGCCTCTCTGACCTAGGCCAAACACTTAATCAGACAAAACCCACTGTGAGCATGACCCTGCTTGGCATTTAAGATGCTTTTGGCCACAAAGAACAAAACCCAAGTTTAACATGTAGTAAAGGATAAAGAACTTCGCGAAGTGCCTGAGTATGGTCCAAGTACTTCAGATTGTCTAGTATGCTGTCCAAGCATGTCACCAAGGACCAGGCTCAGCTTGTCTGGACCCTCATGGCCACCAGACAGCCACTGCAGCTCCTGGGGAGCCCAGATCACCCCCCCCGGAGGAAAAAGAACACTTCCTTATGCCAGTCTCTTTATCAATTGTAAATATTTCTTGTAGAAGTCAGTCCATCTCTTCTTTCCATACTTCATCGACCGAGGTCACCTGACACTCTTTAAACCAATCCAGGGGAGCAGAAAAGGATCACCATCTAAATAAACCTCACTCTCACTGCCACTGAGTTGATGGTCAGTTGTCAGGATCCTATCAGTTTAGGTACGACCGGCCCTTTGGAATTGCTGAGGCTGTCAATCTCTCGGGGAGCAGAAAGCCTCTTCTTGCTCTCTCAGGGGGTTGGTAGCTTCAAAGTGCAGGCTGGCGGTCAGCAGCCCAATTCCTAATCTACTGCGTCTTAGGCTCACCATCTCGTGTCTGCTCTCACTGCCAGCGAGTTGATTCTGGCCCACAGTGACTCTATGGGACAGGGCAGGACCGCCTCTGCAGGTTTCCCCTACTGCAACTCACGATGGGATTAGAAAGCCGTGTTCTTTTCCCCAGGCTGACCAGACGACCCAACTGGAGCTCCCCTTCCTGAGCACGTGGTCTGAGGAAGTGTGATCATAGAAACACAGTCAGAGTCAAGAGTAGAGAGGGCGTGGGTTTGTGGGGACAGCAAAGGGCACCTCCTGCCTCAGACACAGCCGTGAGGACATGGTGAGCTGGATGTCTGCTTGGACTCCTATCAAGCTGGGAGGCACGGCAGCCAAAGAGCACAGGGTGTCAAAGGGACACCTCTGTCCCTATGTGGATGCAGTTTGGAGGCAGCCAAGTGGGGTGCTATCCAGTCGTGCTAGGCGTGGCATCAGACAGGGAAGGGCTCCTGGGAGAGGGACAGCTCCAGCTGAGTTCTGGAGATCAAAGCTTCTTGGCCAGGGTGGGCAGGAAAGAGCGGCAGCCATTCGAAGTGGGACCCCAGCAGGCTTGAAGGCAGGAATCTGGAAACCAGCTCTTCCCACGTGAGCCTAAAAGGAGCCCTGGTGGCAGAGGGTTAAGTGCTGGGCTGCTAACTGAAAGGTGGGCGGTTCAAACTCGCCAGCTTCCCTGAGGGAGAACAATGAGGCATCTGGCTTCTAGAAAGAGTTATAGCCAACACAGCTGCATGGGACAGTTCTGTTCTGCCCTCGAGTGCTGCTGTGCGTCAGAATCGCAGCAGCGTGGGGGTGGGGAGGGGTGGGCCGAGTGGACACGAGCACGAGTCTGTGTGGTATTTGGTGATATCAGTGTGATGAGAGTGTGACGTCCATAAAGGAACCAACTAAATCTCTCCTGTCCACCCCTGGAGCTCAAAGACCTGGGGCAGACTATCTTCACTCAGAGTGATTCTGACTCATAGTGACCCAATAGGACAGGGTACAATTGCCTCTGTGGGTTTCCAAGACTAACTATTGGGGCGCGGGGCATCACTGCCTCTGGTGGTCGTGGGTGCTACCCGGTGCTGCTCCTGAGAGCTGCTGCTGGATTTGAACTGCCAAGCCCACGGGCCGCAGTCCCGCACTCAACCACTTAACGCCACCGGGGCTCAACCCAAGACTAACTCTTGAAAGGAGTAGAAAGCCTGTCTTTCTCCCCTGGAGCGGCTGGTGGTTTCAAACTGCTGACCTGATAGTTAGCAATGGCACTCGTCATCACTACACCATCAGGGACTCTGAACAGGGTCAGCTTTTCAGGTTCTGCCGGGGCAAGGACTTCCACGCTTCTATATTTGGGGCAGACACAGATCCATCCTCCACAGACCCCACCCAGACCCCTGTCTCTGTGTATCTCATCTCTTGGTTCCGATTCTTCACGAAAGGACCAGGCTGGCTTGTGCTCAAGAAGGTAGGGGTCATTAAACCCAGTCCCAGTGGCTCCTAGGGAGAGCCCAGAGTCGCAGTCTGAGGTTCCAGATGGGCATGAAGTTTGGAACACGCTCTCTGAGGAGCCCTGGTGAGTTATGTGTTGGGCTGCTAACTGCAAGGTTAGTGGTTCAAGACCACCAGCGGATGTCTAGAAGAAAGATGAGTTTTGGCTGAGCCCCAGTGGCGTAGTGGTTGTGCGCAGGACTGCGGCCCACTAGGATGGAGGTTCAATTCCAGCAGTGGGGCTGGGCCGCCTACTCCCACCACCGGAGAGCAGTGATGCCCAAACAAACAAAAAAAAGAAAGATGAGTTTTTTCTTAAGAGTCACAGGCGTCTTAGAAACCTGCAGGCATAGCTCTACCCTGTCCTGTAGGAAAGCGGTGAGCCAGAACCTTCTCAATGGCTCTGAGTTTGGTACTTCTGAGGGATGCCGAGGCTGCCATTCTCCTCTGCCTCATCTGCCTCCCGAGGAGAGACTGGTGGGTTCCACTTGCCAACCTTTGGTAAATAGTGGCACTCAATCACTGGGCCATCACGACTCTGGTGTCACAGCATCTCCGTCCCTTCTTCTGCACTTGAGACCATCAGGAGCTCTGGGCTAACTCCCACAGATCCTGCAGGAGGCAGAGAAGGAAGATTGTCACGTGGTGTTCACCTGGCCACTAGAGCTGGGCAATGCTTCCACCGGACTGGTGATATCATTTGGTGGGCAACTGAATGAAGCTGTGGGGCCACCCCCTGTTGAAAAGGGCCAAGCACCTCCACTTGTACCAAGTGGGGGGCTCCTCTCATGGAGGGACAGCAGAGTGAAGTTTCCAGAACTCCGGACGAGGGGGCCACAAAGCGTGGTTCCAGGTGGCGTCTGGTGGAGAGCGAAGTTTCCTGTCTCATTCCGGAACTTATCAATTTCTAACAACTGAGAAGCTGCGTGGTGACAGGTCCAATCCACAGATCTGGCTCCTTTTGGTGAAAGGAGAGTAGTCGCAGGGTGCTTAAAAGCCATTAGTGGGAGCAACACAAAGAACAATGGGAGCAACAAGAAAGCTATTATGCAAATGTACGCCGCCATTCACCACCATTCTGACCTCTGAGCCCAGCCCAGCGAGGATTCTAAGGGTCCTACCTGCCTGAATTATCAAGGAGCCTGGGTGGCAAAGGGAATTGAGCAGCTGGATGCTACTGCAAGGTCCGGTTCACATCCCCCAGCGGCCCTGGCCCTGAGGGAGGCACATGAGGTTGTCCGCCCTCTTGAGGATTTGCAATCTCAGAAACCCTCAGGAGTGGTTCTCGGATCTACTAGGGTCGGATATGCTGGGTTTCTGAATGGACGGGCGTGATGCCAGCGGGTGAGTGCGCAGCCCATGGTCACTGTCAGCAGTTCAAACCCTCCCTCTGCTCTGAAAGCGAAAGAAGAAGCTTTCTGATCCCTTCAAGAGTAAAGGTCTTGGAAACTCACAGAGCAGTTTGGCTCTGTTGAATATGAGTCAGAATCGACTTGATGGGAGTGGATTTGGGGCTTGGGGAGCCATTTAGGGGAGACAGTGCTTTCAGCAAGGCATGCAGTCTTGAGGTCCTACTGGGATTGGCTCTGGGTTGGGCAGCGACTGGACAGCCGTGGTTTTGGTTTGAATTATTCACCTTACTTCTACTTAGCTTCCAGCCGCAGGGCAGTCATCTGTGTTTTGTTCTTTCTCAGCCCACTGGCGGCCAGCCCCTCCCCTCTCGGGCCCCTCCTGTGGGCTTCACCGCTCCCTTGATTAAACACTTAGCAACAGAGCAGAGTGCACCGAGCGGCCCAGGCAGCACGGACAAAGGCCCCCAAGATCCAGGCTCATGCCAGCTGCCAGGAAGGCTCTCAGGAGAGAGGGTGTACCCTGGGTGGCAGGGTTCAAGGGCATGGTGGGTGTGGCTGTGCTGGGTGTGGGTGACCCCTGAGGTCCTGAACCAGCCCGCTTGCCAGCTTCCTCCTGGCACACTTTGTTATTGTTAGCTGCCAGAGTCTACCCTGCCAGTGCGGACCCGTGTGACCCGATGCCACCCTCACGTTGGCTGCCCAGTCACGGTGGCATTACAGAGCATCTCCACTGACTGAGGTTAACAGGACACATCACCGGGTCGTTTCTAGTCCAACACAGTTGGGAAGCTCGACAGAAATCTGCCCGAGATTCTGTGATCAGATGGAAGGTGACCACCCATGGGGTGTGTGGTGGTGGGGGGGGGGGGGGGGGGGGGGGGGGGGGGGGGGGGGGGGGGGGGGGGCGGGGCGTGGCAGATGCCTGTGTGAGCCGTGTCATCCAAGCCTGGCCCATCACCCCGAGTTTCTCCAGCTCTTCCTCTGAGTGGCAGGCCTGGTTTGGCAGGCAGAGAGATGTAATACTGTGCACCATGCCTCGCTCTACACCCTTTGCGCCCTGCCACCATCAGATCTGGTGTCTGGTGAGGCTGCCGGAGGTCGCCGTGTCTCTAGCAGGGGCCGGCCTTCCAGGGAGAGCGCCACTGCACCTTCCTACGTGGAGGTCTCAGCTCTGGGACTGTCTCGCCGGCACTGGTTCTCAGGAGGGTCCTGCTCTCCTGTGTTGCTGGAATGTCGGGTTCACATCCCTTGCCTCCTCCCTAGGCCTCTCCGTCTGCCAGCCACCATTTACCTACTGCCACAGCCTCTCGGGAAGGGGGGAGGGAGTAAATGGAAGCGGATGAGAGTCCCATTTAGAAGAAACCTCCCCCCCCCCACCCCACATCGCAGCTCAACTTCATCTCCTTAATGGATCCTAATTACCCCTGTCCTGCTCGTGGCTTCTCTCTGGGGTCCACCTGTCGAGATGATGGATGAGGTGAATGCGGAGGTGGCCAGCTGGGGCTGCAGGACTCCCCCTTCTCTGGAAGGAAGGAGATGGGGGAACTTTAAACGGAGGGCAGAGACGGGGATCAGAGGAAGGCGCTCACTCGTGGAGGGTCAGCCCTTCTCCTTCCCCGGGTCTGCAAACCGGAGCCCGGAGCCAGGAAGAATCTTGAAGATAGCTGGCGGTGGCTGGGGAGCCCGGGCAGAGTGGAGAGCCTGGTTTGCAGACTCAGGAGCCAGGTCAAGGTCAAGTCCATGGCCTGCATGCAGTAGACCAGGCGTAATCAGCATGGAGTGACTCCCTCTAAATCAAGGTTGTGTTGGAGTCGACCCCCACCTAACTCTCTGTTTCCATGGACACACGCCTGGGGAGGCCTCCCTCCCCCGCCTCCACACACACACAATCCCTATCACCAGGCGTGGGGTGGGGACCGTGGACCCTGCCACCAGCGACAGCAGTTGCCAGCCAGGTCGTGACTCCGAGGAGCTGTCTTCCAAAGACGCCGCAGATCAGAGAGAAAAAGTAGGAGGATTCTGCTTTGAAGGCGCCTCTCCTCGGGACCACCCGGAGACCGGACCACGGGCTCTCTCAGAAGAAGTGCAGTTGGAATGCCCCTTGGATATGAGGGTGGCAGGCCTTCTTGGCCTCCTTTACTCTGGGCATGTTATCAGGAAGGACCCAGGAGGAGGGCATCACCCTTGGCGAAGTAGGGAGTTGGTGACAATGGGGAACCCTCTATGGGATGTGAGAGGTTGAGACGGAGCCGCAGGAAGGAGAGAGAGCTCAGTTAGGGATGATAAGCAAATATATAGGTTTTATTGGAGGTAGGGAAGGACTTTTGGGAAGGGAAGGGACAGGAGACAGAGAGAGAGAACATTTGAGCTCCTGGATGGATCCAAGGCCTGAGAGTTAGGCCAGGGAAGCTGCGCCCAGTATTGAGGTGGTAAGACATATATAGGGTTAGCGCTACAGGCATGTGGGCTGATGAAAGAAGGGGAGGTTTCTTGTAATGCGTTTGCAAGTTTCGGGCTGGGAGGTGACCTGTGAACAATCATCTCTGTTTTCAAACTTGTTTCCTGGAATGTTAAAGGGGGAGCTCCGTGCCTGGCCCTGGTAGAAGCTGTGCCCTACCTGGGGAGATAAGCGCTGTGAGATGCCAGAGGCACGGGTGACAATGTTCAGCAAGTTGTTCACCTCCTTCTTCTGAAGCTGGTACAAAGGGGTACCAGGGGCTGCCCGGTCCAGGGGGCTGCCCAGTCCAGGGGGCTGCCTGATTCGACCCTGGCCCACGCAGAAAGCAGATGGAGTGGCTGCAGATGCGAGGCCCATAGCCGAGACAGCAAATGGTGCAGGAGCGGACAGTGACTGTTTCTGGGGGACCGAGATGATCGCTCTGAGTCTGGATTGACTTGATGAGGACGAGGACGAAGAACATCAGGATGACCCCTCCACTTCCTCTGTCCTGGTGGGAGCTGGGAGCGGGGGTGGGGGGTGGGAGGTGGGGGGTGAGGGTGGGCGTCACAGACTTGGTCGAATGTGCCAGTCCTTCTGTGTTTACCTGTCTGGGGCCATGTGCGCTGCACGCTGCTCAGTGGTCCTTTGCAAGCGGGAGGTACCTTTCACTCCAGTGGTGAGCCGCTGCAGTGCCCGTGGAGGCAGTGGGCTGACCCAGGAGCCAGCATCGGACCTTTCCTGCAGTGTGAGCCTGGAACTCCATTGGGGGGCAGAAGTGTCCTCTGCCTGAGAGTCACTCAACCGCCAACCCCTTTCTCCATACTCTTTCTCTGGGGCCATCGAGAAGCCACTGGCATGGTGAGTGCCCCTGTGCCCCCTGGATCATCTCTTTCAGACGTCTCTCCTCCTCCTCCATCCCTGTGGTGAATGCAAGGAAGACCTTTGTTCAGTTGTGCTTGCTTCCCTCGATGTTCGTTGGGCCCCAGGGATCGATCGGTCTTCCAGGGAATGGTGTCTTCATGTGGCCCTGGATGACAGGAGTGGGCAGTAAGACAGTGCAGAGGCATAGCATACGACTGCCAAGCTCAGCTCCGAGAAGCCACAGCCGCTTTCACCTCGGTCTCTTGGATCAGTCGCTCTGAGGGAAGCTGGTCTTCGCCACGTGGGGAGGATGCTCAAGTTGCTGTGGAGCGTGCCTGCCAGTCAGCACCAACTTGTCTCCTACTGTTAGCGTCCCACGAGTGTGGCTTCCAAGAACAACCGTGTCTTTTCTCTCAGATCTGGAGGTTCGAAATTCAAGTCAGGGTCCAGGCTGACATGGGTTCCCAGGCTAAAAACCCTTTGCTGGATATGGAGTCCCACAATGGCCCTGGGTATGGAGAGACCAGGTTGGGTGGGGCCGGTCACTGTCCTTGGAAGTCGAGCAGCTTCGCCCTTCCACTGCACTCTATGAGGCCTTGGAAATCCGAGGTGGAGAGGTGGAGCCTGGAGTTATCAGGGCAGGGCTGCCCTGAGGGGTGAGGTCTGGACTGGGTTTCTCATTGTCTTCTTTTGGAGCTGAGAAGCAGCAGCTAAGTGCTATTGATCCACACTCCAGGGGGAATATTTGTTAGGGGGTCGCTGGCACCAGCCCATTACTTAGCTGGTATTCATTATTCAAAGATGAGAGGGGAACAGAGGAGGGCTGGCATTCTGCCGCCCAGCCTGGCCTCGCAGGAGAACTGGGAGAGGCAGACAAATGACCAAGAGGGCCAGGCC
>PVJH01036116.1:0-18845 GCA_004026705.1 Nesogale talazaci | reverse complement strand
TATGTTGCTAAAGGGATCAGACAAAGAAGAAGAAGAATGCATTGCTGCTGTTGTTGGATGCCTTCTAGTCCGTTCTAGTCTCGACTCATAGCGAAGAAGGAAGCACTGCCCAGTCCTGCATCGCCTTCACCATGGTTAGTATATTTGAGCCCATGGTTGCAGCTGTTGTGTCAGTTCTGAAAACCTTCCTCCTTTTCACTACCCCCCCCCCCACTTTGCCAACTATGATGTCCTTCTCTAGAGTATGGTCTCTTCTGATAGCACATTCCAAGGATGTGAGACCAAGTCTCACCATCTTTGCCTTTAATGAGCATTCTCTACATACTCCTTTTAAGACAGATTTGTTTATGTTTTTATAAATCCAGGGCTCTTTCAATATTCTGCACCAGTATCATAATATAATTAAAAAAGATAGAGTCGTCTCCAGACTTCTTTATTCAATGTTCACATGCATATGAGGAGATTGAAAATATCATAGCTTGAAACAGATACAGCTTACAAGAAACATTCTTGTTTTCAATACTTTCCAGAGGTCTTATGCAGCAGATTTACCTAATGCAATGCAGCCTTTTACTTCTCTCTCTCTCTCTCTCTCTCTTTTAAGATCATTTTATTGGAGGCTCTTATAACAATCCATACATCAATTGCATCAGACATATTTTTACACAATTGTATCAAGCATATGTATGTGCATATGGTGTCATTATTTGGTAAACATTTGCATATCACTTGAACCCTTAGTATCAGCCCCTCTTATTTTCCCTCCCTCTCTACCTCTCACCCTCATGACCTCCTGATAAATGATAAATTATTGTTTATTTCATAGCTGGCATCAATCTCCCTTCTCCTTTGATCTCTTAACTGCTGTTTCTAAGAGCATCGATTGTGGATGCAAGAAAGACAAAATTCTTGACAATGTAAAGTGTTTCTGTTTTTCGTGACATTATCTATTGTTCCACTTGTAAATTTTTTGGGTTTTTTTGACATTGAGCTGTAAATTATATAAAAGTCTGCAACTTTAACCTTTCCTTAATTGATCCAATTTGAGGAATTTTTGTTTTGTTTACATTGAATTGTAATCCATCCTGATGGATGCAGTCCTTGATCTTCATCAGCAAGTGCTTCAAGTTCTCCTTGCTCTTAGCAAGTAAGCTTGTGTCATCTGCATATCACAAGCTATTAATAGATCTTCCTTGAATCCCAATGCTGTGTCTTTATATAATCCAGCTTCTTTGATGATTTTCTCAACATACAGATGGAATAAGTATGGGGATATGATATAACCTAGACACATACCTTTCTTGGTTTTAAACTATACAGTGCTGCCTTGTTCTATTTGAACGACTGCTTCTTGATCCTTGTACAGGTTCTATCCGACAGCAATGAAGTATTCTAGAATTCCTACTCTTCCCAATGTTAACAATAGTTTGTTACGATACGTGCTGTCAAGTATCTTTGCATGGTCAATAAAACACAAGTAACTATTTTTCTGGGAGTCTCTGTAGTGTCATGGAGAAGATGTAGATAGATAGATAGATAGATAGATAGATAGATAGATGATAGAGAGATAGATAAAGAGATAGAGAGATAATGTGTAATCTATTTTATAGACAGCATTGAATTTTCAAGGGCAATTTTTACTCAATTATTTTGTTTATTTTATAATCAATTCTGTAAAATACGTCTCACTAACTTAGCTCCATTGTAATTTCAAGTGACCTTGTTTCCATTTAGAATTCAGAAAGAAGTTCCAAATGCCATATCTGTGAACGCATTGGAACATTTTAAGGAACTTGAGCAAGAAAGTTGCTCTTCATCAGTTTCTTAAAATCACACTGGCTTATATTCACAGATATAAAATAAAATTTCAACCTATCTGACCCAAGCCTGCTCCTCACAGCTCAGCAGTTGAGGGAGCAATGACAAGAGAACACAGAAAGTGTTAAATATAGACAACTTTATCTCTTCTGCCAAATTGTTGTTGCTTCCTGTCTGATTGCTATATTTTGATTATGAGGGCTGGTTTTATATATTTATTTTTTGATGTTGTTAAGTAAAATCAAAATTTTTCTACTTCTCTTTTAAGAACTTGGATCGGTTTAATTTTAGAGTGTCCTGATATTGCAAGGTGAACTGTTAAAAAACGCTACTATTTATAATCACTTATCTGCTTGAAGCAGGATTTTATTTTTTAAATCATCCAACAAAACAACAACAAAAATTCACAGGGATAAACTGTAAGCTGAGTGTTCTCTAAGACCATAGTTGACATCTGCAGTACTCAATGTCAAAATTTTTGTTTCCCCTCATATCTATCATGTTAAAAAAAGAAGCTATATTGTTATTGGTTGAATTCTTAATCAGTAACCATTAAAATATATAATTTAAATAATATGCATTCATTTCATTTACATAGAGACATTTAGAGAAAGCTCTCCTTTTCTGAAAGCTCTGCTTCTGTAAATAGTATTAAAATCATTCATCAGCCTAGTGGCTGGTAGATTTTTCCTCAAGGAGCCATGTAGTAAATGCTATAGACATTGAAGGTCAAGAGTCAAAATGTTGGTACTAACTCTACTATCGGGCTCTTTAAGGGAGAGTTTGCCAGTGTCCAGATTAATGATTTTAAAACTATTTTCAAAAGCAGAACTTAAAAAATGAGAGAAAGAGAAAGTAAGAGAGCTGTGGGTTAAGCACTAGTCTGTTAATGGCAATGAATCATCCAACCCAACAGACGCTTCAGAGGAGAAAGATAAGCCAGTCTGTTTATGCAAAGATGTACAGTCTAGGAAGCACTGGGTAGGGTTAATATGAGTCCGAATTGGTTTGATTACAGTGGATTTGTTTCTTGATTTGGGTATGTCTATAACCATCTGAAATATACCCAGTTTTCAAGTGCCAAAACCATTTTGAGTCTGTGAAGCATGCAAAAATAGGCAGGGGACCAGAACTGACTGGTGTATGAGGAAGTCTTAGTAGAGGTGACTATTTTACAGAAGGTCCACAGATAGCATGGCAGCACAGAGAGATGGAGGACAACTAGGCCTCTCCATGTTTAACATAGCTGGATGGAATTAAATGGATAGCTGAGGGGGGAGAGAGAGTCACTGATCTCAAAAGACCTCATGTCATAGTTGAAGACAAAACCACTTAGCAGATGATTGCATAAACATTAATTGTATAAAACAATCATGGTCAGCATTTTTTTCTTTTCCCAATACGGACTGAACCACACAGGTTTGTTTTGTTGTTGTTGTTGTTGTTTTATGCAAAAGAAAGCATCAAAGAAGCAATAAAGCTTTCTAGGCAAAAGGTTAAAAACTGTGTATGAGGACTTGAGGAGTTCTGGATAGATATTTCCTTTAGAAATAGATGTAAGGGCCTGAGTCCCGGTGGCATAAATGGTTGAGTGCAGGACTGTGGCCTGCCAGCTTGGTGGTTCAAATCCAGCAATGGGTCTCAGGAGCAGCGCTGGGTAGCTCCCATGTCTACCAGAGGGCAGTGATGCCCCCCCCCCAAATAAAACAAAACAAAGGAAACAGATGTAAGACATGAAAAAATTATACTTTATAAACTATTAAGGGCTCACGAGAGAGGGTGGGTAGGGAAGAGGTGGGAAAATGAGCTGATACCAAAGGCTCAAGTAGAAATAAAATGCTTTGAAAATGATAGTGACAATAAATGTATAAATGTGCTCGACACAATGGATGGATGGATGGATTGTGATAAGAGCTATAACAGTCCCCAATAAAATGATTTTAAAAATAGAGAAAGTAAAGAGAAGAAAGAAAAAATATGTGTTTGCCGCTATGTTTTTTAAAAAGCAATGGGGGAGGGAAAAGGGAAGAGAAACTGAGATGATGGCATGGGGGGAACAGGGCACTAACCCACCCAGAGGGAGATTATTGCTGTGTCTCCACGGAACTGGGAGAGTGCATACAGACCCCATGAGGTGCACCAAACCAGGAGGGCAATGTGACCACATGGAGGAATGCACGAAAAGATTGGGCTACAGGGCAGACCCCAATCAGAGTCAGTCTGTCCCCGTCCCAGAGGTATGTGCCACAGAGAACAGCATAAACCTCCAGGTGAAGGGAAGGAGTCAATGTACCACGCCCACACAGAAACAAACCAAGAAGGAAAAAGAGAAAGGGACAGTGGGCCTAGACTCCTTATTGGCAGGGGGATGATGTCCCTCCACGGAGCTTCTAAGACACAGGGAGGACTGTGGGACCACCAACAACTTCAAGACATGTTTTTCTCTAATTGGAGTGTACTGCAACAGAGAACAATAATGGGGACACACAGTGGAGAGTTAGCATGGCCTGAATCCTCCACAGCGGGGCAAACCAAGAAGGGATTACAAAAGGCCAGAAGTTGTAGCAAGACCAATCCACAAAGGCCCTGAAGAGGCCCCAAATAGACTTCAGACTAAGGAGGGCAGCCCCCAGGACTCCTCCAGGACCAGGAGGAGAGGGACTCATTAAAGGTCAGTGGACAGATCTGGAACTATATATGTTTTTTTCCCTCCTTTTCTTTTTTCAATCTTTTGTTTTCTTATTGTTTGGATGAGGACATTGCTGACTTGACTACTTAAATAAGATAGACATGGGAAAGAAGCTCAGGGAGAAAGTGGTGGGGGAAAGGTATGGTGAGCAAACAGTGCCAAAGACAGGGGGGCAAGCAGGGAATTAAAACCAACATCTATGAGGCTGTAGAGATCCAATGGGTATTAGAGCAATACCAATCTAGCTGAGAGGAAGTACTAAGAGGTGGAAGAAGGGGGAACATGATGGTGAGGCAGGAAGAAACAAAAGGAAACAGGAAGCTTGAGGAAGCCAAGCTATAGATGAAGTGTTAACAGAGATATGTACTTATGTAAATACATTAATTCATAAAAACAGAGGGATTCGTCTATATAGTTATGGACCTTGGGCCTCAGCTCATGCCCTCCCTCAATGCAAGAGCATTTTGTTTTAAACAAAATGACATTCTTTGATCCTGATCCCCACTCCTCACAGGACATGATTGCTGATGACAAAATGGGTGCATTAGCAGATGTGGTGAAAAAAGCTGATGTATTAGGCTATTAAAAGATAGAGCATCTGGGGTCTTAAAGGCTTGAAGTTAAACAAGCAGCCATCAACAGTGAAGCGAGAAGTCTACATGGAGTGAACACACCAGCTGGTGCTATCATGAGGTGTCATCGGGATCAGGTAACAGGCATCAGAAGATCATAACAAAAAACAAACAAAGATGCATTGGTGCAGGGAAGTGGGTGAAGGGACACATCAGACAGTGTACGATATGGCAAAATAAAGATAATTTGTAAATTATCAAGGATTCACGGGGGAGGGGGCGTGAGGAGGGAAGGGAAATAAGAGGAGCGGATACCAAGGGCTTAAGTAAAAGGAGGATGTTTCAGGAATGATGATGGCAGCAAATGTACAAATGTGGTTTGCATACAATAGATGTATGTATTGATTGTGTTAAGGGTTGTATGAGCACCCAATAAAATGATTGAAAGAAAGAAAGAAAAATGCATTGGTAAAAATGAGAGGAGTCGAAGTGGAAATCCAAAGCCTTTCTGCAGGCAATGGAACAAGCCCCCACAGAACGGTTGCACGGATCATAGCACTGATGGCTCACGCAATATACTTCTGGTTCCTTGAGGCTTCCTCACCCCCCACTATCATGAACCCAGTGCTGCTTCCCACTCTGGACTGGACCAGAGCATGCACATAGGTATGGGAAATAGATAAAGCTCACAACACATGGAACCCAGGAATAGGAAGGGGAACAGTGATACCAAAGAGGAGAGGGGCAAAGGGATGGGGGGAGATTCGGAGATGGAAGGAGCTATTGATCACAATGAATGGCACATAATCACACACACCCCTCCAGGGTGGAGAACAACAGAAACTAGAGCGGAAAAGGATAGCCCGTTGATAGCCGTGGGATATGAAAACAATAACAATCTATAATCTATCAAGGGGCCACAAGTTTTGAGAGAAGAGGGAGGAGGGAAAAAAGGAGCTGATCCCAAGGACTCAATAGAAAGTAAATGTCTAGAAAAGAAGAATGGTAACATATGTATCAATATGTCTGATACTATTACTGTATGGATTGTAACAAGAGTTGTAAGAGCCTCCAATAAAATGGTCTTTCATTTAAAATAAATAAAATAAAAATAATGGAAAACAGTAGGCTTCCCTCACCTTTATGGCCTGATGTGTAGGCTGAGTATTAGTGATGTGATTAGGGATCACACAGCAGAAAATGAGTTTCCTCTGGTGGGAACAAGCTTCCTTTTTTGGATTATTTAAATAGCTTTACTTGGCAAGACCTTCTAAGGAACTGCTCATGCATCTTTTAATATCTCTTTGCAATCCACATTAAGGCTGAAGAGGCAAAAAAGATAGTATGATGTGGCATCTTAGCTAGGTTATGATTTCCATGGTTTACCAAACACAAAGCTTATTTGCTAAAATATATTGACTTCACGTAATATAATTTAAGGTAAACTAATCAATTAGTTGAAAAGGGACTTTCCTTAAAGTGTGTTCTAAGTCAAGACAACAAATAGATATTTCAGTAGAACATTATCAAAACTCTGCACTCTTTCCATCCCTTTGTCGCCCTCCAGCCAGTCACTTCACATATAGATTTTGAAATTATAAACTCTAGCCATCAAAAATATAACTTAATTCCCTGAAATAAATATGTAAATCTCAGTCTCTCATTATATGTGTATGTATACCCATCATCAGTTCTTTTTCTTTGGAGAAACCTAAGGCAAGCCATTTATCCTATCTTTGCCATGCAGTTTGTACCAATGCATAAAATAGTAGGTGATAGTAAATTCTTCATAGAATTATCCCATCTAATAAAGAAACAATGGAAAAATCAGAATGTGAAGATTCTAACAAATCATAGGATCTGGACATGTATTATCAAGGTCTGTTTGGATCAGCAAGGGAGAGATAAACATTGCTCATTGCAGGGGAAAGTAACTGTCTATGAATTGCTTTTTTTCAGAAAGAAAATTTTAATCTTTATTTGAATAATTTTCTAGATCCCTATTTCCAGTTTCCCTATTCACAGGACCTAAAGAAGACAGAGAAGCATATTAATCACCATACGAATGTCACAGCATTCAAAACATAGAATGTGAGAAAACCACATTGAATAAATGATTCAGATGTAATTTTATATTTTAAGCAAAAACATAATACAAGAAAAATAAAATATCGAAAGAATGTATAAAGAGAAACTTGACAGATATGTAAAGTAAAACTATAGAAAATAAATACAGAGCAATATGCAATTGATGAGAAACTATTGGAAACTTGAAATTATCTGATACTTAATATTACAAAATAATGTTTCAAATATGAAATGATGACTTTCTTAAAGTTCTCATCTTTTAGCATTCAGTAACAGAATAAGTATGAGTACATGACAATGTATAGATTTCTTTTAAAATAATCCAGTAGTTAGTGGACAGAGAAATCAGTAAAACAAGATTATTAGTGAGTTGGTAAGTGTCAAATACAAGAAGTTTCTGGTTCATGTATATTAATGATATATGTTTGAAATTGTCTATAATAAAATATTTAAATAAAATAGTTGAAAGGAATTCCCAACTCTAAGACCTAATAAGACAGGCATGCTCATTTCTTATAAAAAAATTCTGGTAGTTCAACAAGGAAGCATCAGGAAAGACGACGGCTCCCAAAAGAAGGTTGTTCACAGAAGATTCATTTCTCAAAAGATATCTAAACTTGTAAGACACACACTTTGAAAATGTTACTTAGGGTATTAGGGCTAATGATCCACATGAATTGAATCTACATGGAGTATGGGATAATCAAATTCCTGATTGAAACTCACTCTCAGCTTGTTAAGGCAGAGGGTGCAAACACTTGCCCACATGTCCTTGCTCCTTTCACTTCAGTGTTTGCCAATGAGTCCCCATTTAAATACCAGCACCGTGGACTCATCACTGCAGGGCTTTCCTAGCAACTGGAGCACATGCTGACCCTGCAAATGATACATAGAAGTGATAGGGAATTAATTTTGTCTGATATTCGCCTTCAGAAAGTGGTTGAAACCAATTGATGTATAGTTACAGTAACTTCTCTACTCCTCAAATTGTAGACGCTTCGGGCTAGGACCCATACCAGCTATCAGAGTTCCCCAAGTGTATTGAAACTCCAACCATCTAGAGTTTACGCAGTGTACATTTAGACATTATCCTTGATTGATTTCTTTACTTCTCTTCCCTGCCCTGGCTCTCCAACAATATTTCTATGGGACCACTCTACAAAGAAGCCACTGGCTCTCAGACAGTATTCCCAGGATTTGCTTTTTTGATGAAGGAAAGCAAGATATACGGAAATGGCCAATATTGAATTTGCAAATGTTCTGTGAATGCAGCATCTTCTAATGTTTTGGATTAGAAAATCTGTTTTGGCTATCTGTGCTTTATGTGTGTTGACCCACATCATCAGTGTGTTACAGCTTGCTTTTGACTGTTCTTGCTTGCCATCATGTATCTTTTAATTTTTATTGTGAATTGGATGAAAGTTTTACAGAGTAGACCAGTTTTCCATTTGACGATTCAAATACATTTTGTTTAATTGCAATGATTTCAATCACTACAATGAAAACTCCCTTATCCAATTTCCTCCTTGTGTCTCCTGTTTCTATTCCTTCTTCTTTCTCAAACTTTCTGAACTTTGTCCTTACATAAATGCTGCCCTTTTGACCCCAAATGGTTGATATTCTAAAGTGTATCTACCCGCCCAGTGTTATTGTTACCATATATGCCTGTTTATCATATGATAAAGATATGGACCAAGGAGGGTGAATTCACTTCAAGACCTGGAGGGGGACTGAAGGTCACAGTCTCAGGAGTTCCACCAACTCTATATTGCCAGGACATCTGGTCTTCTCTGGAATGTTGAGTTTTGTTATACATTCCCCCCCCCCCCCATTCTACCTACAGCCTTCTATTGTAATTCTGTTTAGAACAGTTCGTAGTAGTTGGGTAACATCTCAAACCAAACCAAACTCACTGCTGTTCTATTACAGTGACCCAATAGGACAGGACTGCCTCTGCGAGTCTTGAGTTTTCAAAATTTTAATTCTTTGCAGGAGCTGTAAGCCCATTCTTTCTCCTGGGGAGCTGCTGCTTATTTCCAACTGTCAGCCATTAGGCCTCATTAGGAGCTCCAAATACCATGGAGGTATTCTGTTTAATGAATATTCATAGAATGTTGAGCTAGCTCACTTACCAAAAAGATGTCGAAGAGTAGTTCAAAACACTAGTATGCTCTAAGAATTTCTTGTTATAAATGTGTCTATTTAGGGATATATGTTTCTAGCCCCCAATTTCAGGGATTCCAATTTAAGGACCAGACCTATTATGAATATTTATGGCCATTAATATATTAAAAATACTTCTATCAAATCCTAAATATCACATCTTGAAAAGCACTAGCTTATGTCCCAAAATTTTGATTGTTTTTTAAAATAATATACTGATAAGAACATTTGAAGTAGCTCTGATGACAGTCACTTTTTAGAGTTTCAGCTATTTGCTGCTAATATTAGAACCTAAATTTAATTTGAGTCTGGTTCAGATGAGGTATTCCTATTCCTGTCTGCTTTCTTTCTTTTTTCTGTGAAGGTAGACAGCCTGGAAAGGGAGAAAAAAGGCTAGTATAAGATGAAAACAGTGGTGAACAGGATTCTAACTAAGATTTTAGGAATTTAGTGCTTACCTTTCCCTTCTTTCTTTTTTTTTCTTTCCCTTATTTCTTGAGAGTGTTTCAGCCATGTCCCCTTGGGGATCCTTTTGTGCCCAGTTAAGAGATGAAGTTAGGGGCTGAGCCCTGGTGGTGTAGTGGTTGTGTGTGGGACTGCAGCCCACAGATTTGGTTGTTCAAATCCAGTAGCAGCTCCCCAGGAGCAAGGCTGGGCCTCCCACTCCCACCAGGGGGCAGCGATGGCCCTTCCCCCCCCAAAAAGAGGTGAAGTTAGAAACTTCATCTGAGAAATCGCTTGATTAATGTTGGCTATTGTTTGCCAAGGCTTTTAATTTTCTAGTCCAAGGCTCTGCAAACTGCAGATTGAGAGTCATATACAGATATTTTAGTATATGCAAGTGGCTTTGAAGTAAAGTTGAAAATATTTAAAGAACACTGTACAGATAATGGTGATTTGCTTTATTGGTAAAAATACATTATGGCTATCTAATACATTTTAAATTGTGAGGGACAGAATGGTTCTTCTGTCTCAAAAGGTTGCCTAACCCTATCTAGTCCAATGAAGATTCAAAGACCAGTCAAAATAACTTAAAAAAAAATCCCTATATTTTGCATCATGCATAACTTCCAAATGAATGATCTTTTTTAGATCCCTGTAGAATTTTAATAAGGACAGTCAGTTCACTGGTTTTCAGTTAGTTCAAATTATTTTATTTAAATGTAACATTTCCACTTTTCTTAGAGCTCCAGGTCCCTTCATGAGCAAAGAGTCTTACAGGTCTGGCAATACCATTGTATTTCCTCACTCAATTTTAAGACCCTAACTCTAGAATGAACTTAGTGATTAATTAAATTATTTTTTGACACAACAGTACAAATGGTTGGCGTTTTTGAATGGTGAATCTTCCTGCAGTTCACTTTCTTAGAAAAGAAATGTAGACTCTAGAATTTTCTAAAGTTACTATTTTTTACTGCATAAAATTGACAATATTATCTTTAATGGTTTAAATTCTATTTCTTACAGATTAGTTCATGTCATTTGCTCCTAATAGAAGCACACACAAAAAGCCTTATTACTGGATTCCTGGAATGCAAAAGATGTGATTCTAAAAGCTTGTAGGCAATAGGGTATTTGTAAACATTTCAGAACTTCCAAAATGCAAATTTAAAGATTGTCACCCTCATGTTATCCTAAACTGTTAGCATGAACAAGGAGTTATAACTACATACTACTAACTACATGCTTCATAGAACATTTATTTTGCTGCTTCTAGAAGAGAGAAAAAGATAAAAAGATTTTCCTAGATTTCTGGAACCTTATTAAATTCTTAACATTTAATGAGAGCACCAAGACTTACCATATTAGCAATTTAAATGAGAAAAATTAAATATTAATTTATTTTAAAACAAACCTATCAACATAACGAATACAATATTTATGTAAATAACCACATTTTCAAAAAAAAAATGTGAAAAGAATGACAAAAAAATGCCCATTCTTCCCAGAACCAGTTATCTTTAGAAAACCACATACCTTCACATTCAAGCCTAATGAAAGACTTGTTTTATTATTAGTTCCCTATGAATGTAAGTAAAAATCCATTGCTTGGTGTCACAGTCGTAAAAATGAACCCAATGTGTCTGATGAGAGCACACAGGAGCAAACAAAGAGGGAAGAAGAAAGAACTGAACTCAGCCTGGCCCACAAAGCTTCGAGGATGATATTCCTGCTCGGGGCAGCCAATGCGCAGAAGATCAGAGGGTCAGCCCCACTATGAGTCATGACATCCCTCACATGGTGTGGGCGAGGGGTGGGCCCGGGAGATACAGTGTGGGAGTTGCACCCCATCAGATTCCACCACCTCGGGAGAAACACTAAGGGCATGCAAGAGGGCCAGAGGGGAGCAGAGCAATGAAGTCCCTCGGGAACACCAAAAATAGGATTCGGAGACCGAGGTGTGGCATCCGCTCAAACGTCACTGGAAAACACTCCTAGAGCTTAGCAAACAGACCTGAAACTGTTTAGAGGCATGTCTTCTTTTTGTCGTTGTTTTTACCGTTGATGTTTTGTTTTCTTTTGTTGTTTCGTTTTGCTCTGTCTTGTTTTTGTGCTCTTTATTGTCTCCGCATGTCCATCTAGATAAGATTAGTATAAACTATCCGGAGGAGCAAACAACTGGACTGAGGGTTCCCGGAGGATATGGGGTCGGGGGAGGCAGGGGAGAGGAAGGGGGATGTCAACAAGGCCAGGGACAAGGAAACAGCGTGTGATCTAAAATCGATGGAAAGGAGGGTCTAGGATTCCTGGTAGGGCTTGATCAAGGGCAAAGTAGCTGAGAGGAATTAGTGAAACCCAAGTGAAGGACGAACGTGATAATGGGACAAGAGGAAAATACAAGGAAATAGAGGAAAGAACTAGGAGGCAAAGGGCATTTATAGAGGTCTAAATACAGGATGTGCATATATAAATACATTTATATATATATAATGCTAGGGAAATGAATCTATGTACACAAAGTTATAGGTTTAGTACTCCCTTAATGCAAGAACAATTTTTTTTTCTAATAACCTGGCATTCTGTGTTGCTCACCTTCCCTGACACCATCCCTGAAGACAAAGTGGGTGCATAAGCAAATGTGGTGAAGAAAGCTTATGGTACCTGGCTATCAAAAGATATAGCACCTGGGGTCTTAAAGACTTGAAGATAAACAAGCAGCAATCTTGCTGGGAAGCAACAAAGCCCACATGGAAAAAACACACCAGCCTGTGTGATCATGAGGTATTGATGACATCAGATATCGGACATCAAAGACCCAGAACAAAGATTATGTGAATGGGGCTAAGGCGGTGTGTGGAGTGGAGACCCAAAGTCCATCTGTAGACAATTGGACACCCACTTACAGAAGGGTCACAAACATGAGATGACCCAGTGAGGAGACAGCATAGAACCAATGCAACATACAGCTATTTTCTAGTTCTTTAATGTTTCCTCCCCCTGCCCACTATCATGACACCAATTCTACCTTGCAAATCTGGTTAGACCAGAGCATGTACACTGGCACAGATCAGAGCTGGAAACTTAGGGTAGCCAGGATAGATAAACCCCTCAGGGCGAATAATGTGAGTAGCAATACCAAGAGGGTAAGGAAAAGGTGGGAGGAGAAAGTTGGGATCCAATCACAATGATCTACATATACATCTCTCATCAGCAGGATGGACAACAAAAAAGTGAGTGAAGGGAGACAGGGGTCAATGTAAGACATGAACAAATTAGAAGGGGTCACTGGGGGTGGGAGGGTAGAGGAGAGGGGGAAATGATGATGGTAACATATGCACAAATGTGCTTGACACAATGGATGGATGGATGGATTGCGATGAGTTGTCAGAGTCCCCAATAAAATGATTTTAAAAAATGGACTCTAATCTGTGAACTCCAGGTGCAAAGTCATGGACAGAACATTCACCTGGCTAGGCACAAGCTATATCACCTTGACAATGCTTTAAAGATGAAAGGGTTAACCTACACTATATCCTAGTATAATATCCTGATAAGAATGTAACAGAAAAATAGAGATCTATAATCATGCTACTTGTATTTATTTTGTAGTGATAATTTAGTTAGAAAAATGAAGACTGTGTGTAAGGGTGTAGTGGTGTTGGGCTAATGTGCAGTATATTAGAATGTACTTGAAGAAGCATCATAATAAATACTTTAAAGGCTTTCAATTGCAGTGATCTCATTGTTAATTAGAAAGGGAGCTTTAAGGTTTAATACTCAGAACTGGACATACTGGGCAACACAGAATAGCGTGTGTTATTACAATTAATTTCACCTGTTTTCTTTTGCTTTTTTATGTGTCCACTAAAACTCTGCAATTGCATATATAGTTTTTGTTATATTTCTATTAACCAACATGGATCTGTAGGATAGGATAAGGAAGCACATAATTGACAGAGTATGAAAAAAATCACAAAAAAATTGGAAGTTAGCACATGAGTTTTAAGTTTTATAAGAGAAAATACTTTTAGGAAGTAGTGAAATGAGAAAATATTTTAAAACCCACCTTAGATGAAATGTATAATGGTAATGAGGAGCTCTATGTGCAACTCATGGTCTCAGTATAGATTTTACCCTGGAAGCAGAAAAAACAAACAAACAAAAACTTTAAATCATAAATAGCATTTCTTTCCTTGCAACACCTTGATTGGGTATTTTGTTTATCTATAAAAGAGTACCACAGGAGCCAAAAGGAGCTGCAGAATGGATGCCTTCACTCGGACACTTTTAGAAGTAACAGTTTGTGTCTTCTTTTTCTCCATATGCAGTTTTTTACCTCCATGTGCAGTGATGGCTTGGACAAGTGGACCATGTCCTGGTCGAATTGCTCTATTAGAAAATAGGTGTTACATTTATGTGTGTTGACCTTAAACAAATTTAAAATATATATTATGCAGAATTTCAAATTTATCTGAAGTAGACAGAATAGTATGATAAAACCGCATATCCTCCTCACAGAACCCCAGTAGATATCAGTGCCTGGCCAATGAACCACTCATATCTCTAGCCTCATCTACTTAGAAAGACTTTCCACACTCCACCATGCACTCGTGCATTATTTCAGATTCCAAACGCCAGTCATTTCGTTTATAAATATCTCAGCCATATTTTGGGACCCCTTCTCCCCAGTCCATCAAGAAAATGAACAAATAAACAAAGAACTCAAAATAAAAGCATCAAAACTCAAAACAGCCACAATGCTATTATCATGCCTAAAAGATAAATGAGTAATTCCTGAAGTGCATCATGTTAGTTAAGAGAGGTATATTAAACGAAAATATTTTAATGGTAATTAACATAGATTAAATCCTGAAATTTAAATCATTTTATAATCTACACCAAGTAATTATCTTTTCATAGTTCAATATATAATTAAATGTTATTTTATTGTGTCTCTATGATTATAATCTCTCTAAGAAATGTCAAAAATAATTTAGACCACAATATATCCTTCAGAAACAAACTGAAATTCCATTATGATTACTAACCACTAGATGCCACAGTTGCTTCACACAATTGAAACCAACTCAGCTACGATCTGTCAAGAAAAAATGATAGGATTCAAAATATCACCATATAATACTGAATCAAAATGTCAGTACCACCCTAAATATGATGGCATTTTGTAACAGAAGCATACGCTGAACTATTCATTTAAACATTTACCTTTAATTTTCAGAAACCACTAAAATATAATACACATACTCCCATTTGTAATTCATTTTTGTATTTTTCCATGACTCAGAGGCTATTACTAATGCTTCCTAATCAGTGAAAACGCCATAGTACCTTCAAAGCAATCAGCTAACCAACTAGCTAGTAAATGTGTCCGACTTGGTGTTGGGGTGGTTCACAGGAATGCGATTCCAAAGCCAAGGACACAACTCCTTTAAGAAGAGGTGTGTCTGCAAAATGAATCTTCGTGTTCGAATAGCTTCAAGTCAGAGAAAGTGACAGATGATTTAATTGCTCTAATAGTCAATTACAGACATGCTTGAAGTTATTAAATGAATTGAGAAAAAAGGGAATCTGTTTTGCAATTTTCTAGGGACATGATTATAATTTTATGAAGTTTTAGCAGTTTTCGTTTTTCTCAAAATCCATCACCAAGGTGCTCCCTTGAGATTCTATCAAGTTATGTGCATGTATACTTATCTACTCACACGTATTATTGCTTAGATAAGAGCTATTGTAGGCTGCATACGCTAGAGAAGCAAAACAGGTGCAGCTTATAGACACGTATGTGTACATAAACCGACAATAAGACCTTCTTTAAGGGTGATGTAAAAATAGATACATGTCAACAAGTTTGGCAATTATTTGCATCTAGTGCCTAATTGCTGCTCTTCATTCACATACCACCATGCTTAAATGAACGACTCACAGAGTTGCAGGGGGTGGCCAATCCAAATCCATGGACCAGGCCTCAGGCTGGATGCTTCTCCTGACGCCCATCGCTGCCATGACTTATAAGATCAAGATCTGCATGTCAGATGGAAGCTTTCTGGCTCATGGCCTGTTGGGGCTGATGGCTCCAGTGCAGTAGGGAAGATAGCGGGCCTTTGGCTCAAGTCCTTCACACTAAAGGTCAGATGGTGATGAGCTGGGTGCAGGATCCTCATTAAGCAAAAATGCCAGTAAGCTTTCTAGAAAAATGCCAACAAACTTTCCCACATATATTGAAGGCCGACCATCTCTCTGAGGAAACTCCTCTTAGACCCAATTGTTAGATTGCATCATTAGGGTGATTAAATGACATGATAGCTCAAAACTAAAGATAATTACTTTATTACATACCTGCCAAGTTATATCATTAGCCAATGGTGAAACTGCTCAGAATTAGGGCTAACCAAGTTGATACAAAACATTAACTGTTACAAACACAGGTTTTTTAACCAGATATATATAGCTTAGGTTTCTGTATTTGCTATTAATATTGTATACTGATGTGAATCCTTCTATATTTTGTTATGAGTCTGTCACATTTGTTGTTAATGAGTTTTTATTGTGAACTAGGTAGAGGGAGGCTTACATTTCAGACCACCTGCCATGAATTCACAGTTTATTTCTTTTTAGTAATAAAGTTTCTATATAAAATTATCCCTGTACAGCCCTCTTAGCCCATTTTTCCTCAATTCATCTTAGAACTTATTACTTTAGTTTTTGTTTTCATTAAATACTTACTCCTTACCAGAGATTCCCCAGAAAATGATTTATCTTAAAAGTCATATATCTTCATGACTTCAAAATTAAAGTTAGTGTGAGAAAATTAATTCACTGGCTTAGGGAAATATCAAATGAATAAACTAGAAAAATCTCAGTAAATACGAAATTAAACTCCTAGAAAAATTCTTTCCCAAAGATACTATTTTCTACAAATGAAAAAGATATGCAGAAACTGTCAGGTGAGAAGATGGAAAAAATGGTCTCATTCTTTTATTCCGAAGTGAAGGGGTCACTTAAACTTCTAAAAGTATGTGTGTTCTCATATTTCACCTTTGTTCCTTTCTAGTTTTTTTCTTCCCATTGGCAATAATGTCATTTTTATAAAACTCTATCACGATTCTGCTCAACATCTTCATTATCATCAGAATAGAATCAATGTTTTTTTTAAAACCAGTGTTTATACAAATGCCTTTTAATTTAAAATATTCTCACTCAATACATCAATACATCCACTATCCTTCTTGTTCAAGTTAATATGCTTGTAAAATGCTTACTGTGTTAGTCTGGGTTTACTAGAGAAGCAATTCCAGAAACATGCATATGTGTGTAAGAAAGGACTTTATAAAAAAGAGAAAGCATTCCAACTCAATCCAGTCCAAGTCCATAGTCTGATATTAGCCCATATTTCCTGTGCTAGTCTCTCAATTCCACTTCAGACTCACACAACACTCGCAATGTCATTGAATGCAGGAAGATCACAGGCCAGGAAGTGGAAGTTACTGTGGATCCAGTGACGGTGAAAGCATCTTGGCACTGGCAGGGGTGTCCACGTGGCTCCTCCAGCTCCAGGACTCTGGCTCCATCAGTGTGTCTTCCAGTGACTTGTCCACAAGGCTGTCTCACAGGGAGTGTGAGTGTATCCCACCTCCAAGGAGGAACACAGTAGTTCCCCTAATTCTCTGGAGAAAGACACAGAGCTACCTTTGGCTATGGCCCTATTGATAGACTCCACCTCTTCACTCAAGTTGACAGGAAATTAGGGAACTGCCACACTTACCATATGGCATATACCTTTCTTTCTATAAATATGTCTATATGTGTTCAGATCCCTTGGTGGAGGAGTGGACTATGCACCGAGCTGCTACCCATAGGTAGGGTCATCGATTAGAACCCGTTATTATTGCATGGGGAAAAGATGAGGATGTCTATTCTAAAGACATCCTAAAGGGTTGATCCGCTGAGTCCTCTAGGGTTGCTATCAGTCAAAATTGACCTGAGGTCAGTGAGTGATGAGTATATTAATTCAGAGCAGAAGGCTAAGGCGTAGTTCTCTGTCAACTCTTAAGGAAAAAATCTTGCTTCTTCCAACACCTGTGTGCTTGGTTTTCCTTAGAGATCTCCCTGGGATCTGGCAACAATCCTGTCCTGGATCCAGGAGTTTCTCGGCAGGGAAGCCCTAAGTCCAAAGGGCATACCCAAAATTCCGACTCTTCTTTCATTGGTCCTCCCTTCTCTTGCTTCTCTCTCCCTGTATCTTTTAAGGTGAAAAGTGATGTAGTACAGAGAAAAAGTCTCTTGCATCCCTGACAAAAGGTGTTGCAGCCTACACTAATCCTCTTATAACTGATTGGCTGATCATGGCAGATCATATCATGAGTGTGATCACATCATTGTGTAACCATCAATTTCATCATTACATGGCAGCCAACTCAAGGAGGATTATGCTCCAGCCAAACTGACACAAGTTTTTTATCATCAGCCCGTAACAATGAATGACACGCACACACATATGTGTCTGTGTGTGTGGTCTCCTTTTAATAAGATATAGAGCATAGATGGTCAGTGGCTTTGTGTGTTATCCCTATTACCCGAGAGGAGTACTTAGCTTATTAGTGAAACTACTTATTAAATAGGCAAAATGATGAAATCCAGAGAAAAAATAAAATGTCAAAGAGCTTTTATACTGAAAGTGGGGATTGAAAAAGTAGCTCTCAAGTTCCTGATGTGTACAATGCATTAGGTACTATGGTAAGTGGTTACATACACAGTCTTAATTAATCTTCAAAGACAATTGTTTAGATGAGAAATCTAAAGCTCAGAGAGTCTAACTCACGTGGTCAGTCACCTAGCTAGCTTGGAACATCACTTCAATATCCTTCCTAGCAGTGGCTCCTCATGCCTTCCATGCCTTCCAGACTAACATAGGTACCTCGTCTATCAGAGTACATTACCTTTGCCTTCATATAAGTTACCATGGTTGTCGTGGGGGCACTGCTTGATGTTTATCTTCTGCACTTGCAGTAAAAGCTGCATGATGGGAGGCAGTGAATTTCTTATGGGGATTGACA
>PVJH01036115.1:0-19061 GCA_004026705.1 Nesogale talazaci | reverse complement strand
TGGGAGTAGGAGGCCCAGCCCCACTGCTGGAATTGAACCTCCGTCCCAGTGGGCCGCAGTCCCGCGCACAACCACTATGCCACCGGGGCTCAGCCAATCCTGGATTTCTTATACGGAGATCATGCACAACACGAACAAGAAGCAACCAAACAAACCACCACCACCACAAAAACCCAACCAGGATGACTAGACAGAACATGGACAGCCCAGTCAAAAAGAAAGCAGAAAGTGTTAAAAAATGAAAGCAACTTAAAGTTTGTCAAGAGAGAGATCAAGTGATGAGGTGTTACATATTAACCTAATTACATCAGCCATAATTGACTGTACAGAACCCTCTGAGAGCAGGACTACAGCGCTCCACGGTGACCAGAGGGGATTTCCTCCGAGACTTAAACCATGTGTGGACCCGCAGCTGGACTTTGGGCCTCTACTGCCATCTGTAGCCTTCTGCAAACTGTGTGTTCATAGATTAAGGTCCAACCCCTCTTTCTGATTTGGATTTTGTTATTTGCAATCCTTGGAACACACAGGGAGGAGTGCTTCTTCCATGTGGATGGACTTGGTAGACAACTCACTTAGATGGCAGCTATGTGGAGAAAAGCCTTTACGACCCCAGACACCATTCTGTCTAATAGCCAGGCACCATCATTTTTCTTTTCTTTTTTAAAATTTTACCACTCTGCTATAGCACGCATATCTTCAGTGACCTCTTCATGAAGAGAACCTCGATCAGGGCCATGTCACAAGAAGTCATTGTTCTTAGGTTAGATTTGAAATTAAATGTGAGCCTCAAATCCATTCCTAGAGCTATGGTTCTATATGTTCACTTCAGAGACATCATTATCATACAATGAAATTCTTCCGTTTTTCCTCCGGCTATCATTATGATATCTACTGGCCCAGTTGCCAGGAGTTTTGTCTTCCATGCCTTGAGTGGCAATCCATAAAGAAGGCTGCAGTCTTTGATTTCAATCAGCAAGGGCTTCAGCAAGCAAGGCTGTGTCATCTGCACATTGCAGGCTGCTAGTCAACCCCCTCCAATCCTCATGCCATGTTCTGCACACAGGCCAGGCTTCTCTGGCTATTTGATCACCATACAGATTGAGTAGATACAGTCAAAGCACACAACTCTGACACGCACCTTTCCTGATTGCAAACCATGCAGCATCCCCTTATTCTGTTGGTCCATGTACAGGTTCCGAATGAGCTCAATCAAGTGCCCTGGGATCCCGATTCTTCTCAATATTCGTAGTTTGTCATGATCCACACAGATGCCTTTGTATAGTCAATAGAACACAGGTAAACCTCTTTCTGGAATTTTCTGCTCTCAGCCACATCCTTCTAAGGTCAGCAATGCTATGCCTCTTCACACGCCTCTTCTGAATTTCTGGCGACTCCTTGTCAATGCACTGATGCAATCGTTGTTGAGTCATCTGCAGCAAGACTTTACTTTCCTGACACAGTGATGATGTTGTCTTTGTAATTTCCACATTCTGCTGGAATGGACACAAACAGGAATCTCTTACAGTTGGTTGGCCAGGTAGCCATCTTCCAAAGTTCTTGGCATACAAGGGTGAGTGCTTTCCATGCTTCTTCGGCTTGTTGCAACATTTCAATAGTTTTTCCTTAGGTTCCTGGAGTCTTGTGTTTTGTTGCTTCTTTCAGGGCAGTTTGGACTTCTTCCTTCGATGCTCTTGGGCCTTGATCATAAGCTATCTTTTGAAGTGGTTGAACAATTTTTCTTGGAATAATGACTCTATATCCCTTCCGTCTTCTTTTCTTGATGCTTCTGGTGTCATTCAATAGTTTGCCCCTGGGATCCTTCAATGTTGCAACGTGGGGCTTGAATTTTTCCTTTGATTCTTTTAGCTTGGGATACACTGAGGGTGTTCTTTCTGTCCCGGCACACTTCATTATATGACTCTACATTGTCTTTTCAAGCTGCCTGAGACAGTTTATTGTGCCAACCTGGTCGATAAACACATGTGGGATTGATTGAAGGGTGGAGAGATAAATGGCTCAGTGGGCCTCACCCTTCTGATTCTTTGATCTCTTGTTCTCTGATGGTCGGATCAGTGAGTGGCTCACTTAGCTGTCAAGGCTCACTTCCTGCGAGACATCCCTGAGGAGAAGCCACACATGGACCTACCCTGATGCAGCCTTGGGTGCTGAAGAAGCTGTGTGGAGACCCCTTTCAGTGCTGAGATGCTTACAATGCCACCGGATTCAAAGACTTTCTGCCCACTGGGCTGTGATCCCCCTGTATTCATTGTGTGTGTTTTGTGAATATGAGGAGGCCTTTGTCGATCAGTGTCAGACTTAGGGGCTTGAACTGGACTGAGTTAGGATAATTTCTGAATATACACTTACCTATATAGAAAACATATCTATATATAGATATGTTTCTGTGGATTTGTTTCTCTAGTTTACTCAGACTAGCATGCTGCCCTTTGAGATTTTCTCTTTGAAACTCTCTTTTATTTCACCATTTCTTCCATTTGCTTTTAGCTTCTCTACAGTCAAGAGTAAATTTCAATCTCTTTTGTCATCCATTTTGGTCTTTTCTTCCTTTCCTGTCTTTTTTGATTTATGATGTTCTGGATGCCATCACAGCTCATCGAGTGTTCTGTCGCTGGTGTCTAATGCATTAGATCTGTCCTTGAGATGGTCTCTAAATCCAGTAGGATCACTAAAGCTGTTTCTTGACTCTTGTGGGCTTGTTTTCGTTTTCTTCAACTTCAGTCTGAACCTGCACATGAGCAGCTGGAACCTGACTTTTTTTTTTTTGCCTGATGGTCGTGAACTTCTCCTTTGTCTCATCCCACAAATATAGTCAAGTATAGTCATCTGGTGAGGTCCGTAGGCATAGTCACTGTTTATGGTGTTGAAAAGGTTATTTGCAATGAAGAAGTCATCGGTCTTGCAAAATTTTATCATGAAATCTCCATCTTCCAAGGGCGTATTTTCCAACTACTGGTCCATCTTCTTTGTTTGCAACTTTTGCATTACAATCGCTAATAGTTATCAATGCATCTTGATTTTATGTTTGATCCATTTCAGACTGAAGAAGATGACAGAACTCATTAATGGCTTTATCCCTAGCTGTGGCAGTGATGTACTCATGTGTCAATTTCATGATTGGGAGTCTAGGGGTGGAGTCTAGCCTGTCAATCTGGAGATAGTCAACGAGGCCTCTGTGTGGACATGGCTTTCTCCTGAGAATTCTGGGAAGTGTCATGGTATTTCCCAATTGGAGAAGAGAGATTTGAGCCAGTCTCTTGGAGAGGAACTACTGACAAGATGGGATGACAGCATGCTGATTCCTGGAGAATGGAGGAGCCGGAGGAGAGGCCACATGGGTTTGCCCTGATGGAGCCAAACCTTTGGGGCTGGAGAAGCCACATGGAGACTGCAGCCAATGCTGAGATGCTCAGGAGGCCACGTGGAGAGCCCTGCAAGCGCTGACATGTTTCTACTGCCACCGGACACACAGGACTCTGCACCCACTCGCCTGTGATTGTACTGGTGTCATTGCACATGCTTCATGAGTCTGAAGAGGACTGGTGGATTGGTTTTGGGCATATGGGCTAATATTGGACTTATGAACTTGGATTGGACTGGGTTGGGGTGCTTTCTCAATGGTCCATTCCTCTTGTATATAAACCTTTCCCTTATATCCATGTACATGTTTATGAATTTGTTTCTCTAGTCTACCCGGACTAACACACTAGCATTAGTGGTCGGTGCATAAATTTGAACAATCGTTGTATCACAGATATCGTAGTATTTCAAGATAGATCTGGAAATGTGCTTTGACAATGAATGTGACAGCATTCCTCTTGAATTTGCCATTCCCGGCATTGGAAACCAAATGATTATCAGACTCAAAATTTACAATACCTGTTCAATCTGTTTAGGCTATTGATTTTTATGCATTCCATTTCATTTGTTATGATATCCAACTTTCCTACATTGTACTTTGTACATTCCACGTTCCGATGACTCATGAGTATTTTCAGCTATTTCTTCTCATTTTGAGTCATGCCTCCCAGGTCAATAGATGTCTTGCACATTTTACTCCCTCCACGTCATTCAGGCTGACTGCATTGAGGAGACAGCTTTTCCTCGGTCGTATTTTGAGTGGCTTCCAGCCCGAAAGGCTCATCTGGCACTATACCTGACAACGTTCCATGGCTATTTGCAGGTTTTTCAATGGCCAGTCACTCAGAAGTAGATAGTCTAGTCCTTCTTTGTAGCTAGTTCTTAGTCTGGAAGCTCAGCTGAAACCTGTTCATCATGGGTGACCCTCCTGCTATTGGAATATCTGTCGCATAGCATAGGCGAGTGGTGGAGAATCCTCACACCTAGCAATGCTACTCCTGAGTATACAAATACCCAAGAGATTGGAAATCAAGGACTCAGACAGATTCTTCTACACGTTTGGCCCTGGAAGCACCAGTCACAATAGCCGAGTGGTCGAAACATTTCCAGAACGTGCAACGGAATAGTCGCCAGCCATACAAAGGGATGAAATTTCGAGACATGCCTCTGGGCGTCTGGAAACGTGATCTGCTACGTGAAGCCCAGGAATGGGGGTGGGGTGGTGAGAATCTGCCCCCTGGACGTCGTGTGTGGCAAAGTAGAGTATCAGCCAGGAGAAGGGAATTCTCCATAAAGGACATGGAAGCAGTTGCCGTCATCATGGGCTCAAGCCTGTCAGCAATTGTGAGGAGGATGTCGTGTTGGACAACGCTTGGTTCTGTGGTACGTGAGGTCACCTCTCGCAGGCGCCCATGTGATGGCCACTCGGCACCCAGTGATGCAAAGGTAACAGGCCCAGTGGACGCCGTCCAACTGGTGGCAGGAGAAGGAACAGGAAGGAGAGACCTTGTCGCAGGACAACGAAGAGCATGCTTTGGGCCCAGGGCCAGGCGGGAAAGGCCAAGCACATGGGATTCTGTGAGCAGCTGGAGAGTGGGCCCAGAGGCCCCTGACAGGGTAGCACTGTCCTGAGACGTGTCCCTTGGGTGAGTCACTCTCTGGGTCAGCCTGTGGTTTCTGTGTCTTACTCTGGGCTCATCGTTGGGTTGCTGGGTTGAACTAATAGACTGGAAGTTTCTGGAGATTTCTGGAAGTTTCTGTGGCTACTCCCATAATTACTGGATTTCACGCCATTTAATCCTTTAGGAGGTGGGGGTTGGGAGGGGGGGGGCTCTGTTTTATGGATGTGAGCCCCAAGGCTGGAGATGTGGCGGGCTTACCCATCGCTCCCAGCCCTCCTGACTAGGTAAGCCCTGGTGATTGTGTCCTGAGCAAGAGCACGTGGCTGGAACCATCCCTGAGACCCCTGGCCTGAATCCGGGGGGCCTGTGAATGGAGCACAGCGCCTGCATAGAGGACTGCACCCCCAACCCCCGCCCACCTGCTCCTTCCTGTTCTTCTGCACCCACAGCTTCTGGGTGTCAGCTCTTTCTGTGTCTCTCGGTGTCTGCGTGTGGAGGCCTCTCCGGGCTGCTCTTCCTCTGCCGTGTGTCTGTCTGTGTTCATGTGTCTGCTCATCTTTGTTTAGCTATTTGTCTGTTTTTCTTTTCCCTCCCTTTCTCATTGTGTTCCTGCCGGTATCCCTCTGTCTCTGGGCTGTGTCTCTGTGAGTATGCCGATGTGGATGCTTCTCTCTCTCTCTCTCTCTCTCTCTCTCTTTCTCTCTCTTCCTCCCTCCCTCCCCACGCTGCCCCTCTCCCTCCCCTTCAATGAAGTATCGATCAGCAGGGCTTACCAAGCCCCATTATTTCTCAGAACATTTGCCTTTGAACAATCTCAGCAGATGGGCTGGAGCCTGGGCCAGCGCCTCAGGCTGTGGGGGCCACAAAGCCCTCTGGGACTCAACCGGGGTGGGGAGGGGAGGCTGCCCATTCCAATGCACCCTTCCCCACCCCCACCTTTGTGCAGAAGCCGACCCAGGCTGGTCTGAGATCCCCTGCTGGCTCCAGCCGCTTCCAGGTGAGGGACCATCATTCTTTGTTCCTTTGCTGGCTGCTGAGGGCCCAACTGGTTCCACCCTGTGCTGGCTGGGAGAGGCCTGGGGGAACAATAGGCCCTCCACCTCGGCTAATAGGCGACCCAGGCCGGACCTGCACTGCCGGTGATGCCACCTGGGAGGGGCCTTGCGGAGGCACTGGTACCAGCTGACCCGAGTCCAGCCTCAGGGTGCACATATTGCATATGTCGCTACCCACCGTGGCCCAGGGACTCTCAACAGACTGCAGGGTCTCCTGGCTGCTGAGCTGACAGTCCGGGAGGCTGGCAGACATCCCAGTGGGCACCACGCTCTGAGGGACTTCCCAGGAGCCTGAGCGGCCGACTCCCTCTTTGGGAGCTGAGAAGGGATGCAGGAAAACCCTGATGTAGGGGGTGGCAGTGTAGACTCTGACCCCTCCCCATGGGGGATTGGAGGGCCAAAGCAGATGGTGCAGCCTCCCTGTCTCACCTGCCAAGACAAAGCCCAGACTCCTCCCTGGTGTTCAGAGGGTGGGGGTGCCATGCATGCTCCCCACTGCCAGTCCCCCTGGCTGGCTGCCTCCTGGGTGCCACATGTGGGCCTTTGCACAGGCTGTCCACTCCGCCACCACCCCCCCCAACCCCACCCCAGCCTCAGGTGTATGCTTCTCATCACAGCTCGTACAACAGGAGGGGTGGAGCTGCCTCCCCCACTCACTGTGGGAGGGTCTGCCTCTGTGGCCCCCACCCAGGGAGCTGGCAATGCCTCAGTGGGCCACCTTCCTTGCCTGGCTTCCTACGGGCAGGTGTGCAGACTGCACTCCGGCCTCCACCCCTGAGAGCAGAGGGCAGTGCTTGGGAGATTCCTACCAACGCACAACCCTGTGGGTACCTGGCAACAGTGCCGATTCCCAGCCAGACTGGAGAACAGGCTGGGGCAGAGGAGGAGCCCCCAGGTGGACAACAGGACTGAGGGCTCCCCTCCCCCAGCACTGGAAAGTCAGGTCTCTCCAATCTCCAGGGACTTCTGATCATCCATAGTTAAGGATGGCTTGGGAGCCGCAGGCTTGGAAACACAGCTGAGGTTCTTTGTTCTCTACCAACCGAGGCTGTTGTGGCAAATTGCCACCAACAGGGGAGCTTAAAGCCAAGGAAATTGGTTGTCTCATAGTATGGAGGGTAGGAGTCTGAAATCAGGGTGTCAGCAGGGACCCACTCCCTCCAAGGACTCTGGGAAGGAGCCGTCCTGGCCTCTTCCGGCTTCTGGTGGCTGCGGGCATTCCTTGACTTGTGGCCGCATCATTCCAATCTCTGCTTCCATGGTCACATGAGCATCTCCCCTGTGTCCAAACTTCCTCTTTCTTATCAGACACCAGCCAGGGCATGTACAGCCTACCCTCCTGTGGCAGTCACGTACTCTGGTGCCAATCTGACTAAGCGTAGGGGTGAAGTCAAGCCGGTCAATCTGGAGATAGCCAATGAGACCTCTGTGTGGGTATGGCTTCCTCTGAGAATTCTGGGGAATCTCGTGTTATATCCCTCGTGGAGATGAGAGATCATCACCTCAGTTCTTGGAAGACGCTCAACTGACAAGACAAGATGGCAGAGTCCTAGAAACTAGATGAGCTGGAGGAGAAGCCACATGGGCTTACCCTGATGGAACCAAACCTCTGGGGCCGGAGAAGCCATGTGGAGATGCTTGAAAGGCCACAGGGAGACCCCAGCCAGCACTGAGATGCTTCTACCACCACTGGATACTGCTGATGAACCCTGAGCCCTGGAAACGAGGAGCCATGGGGAGACCCCTGCCAGCGCCAGGATGCTTCTACTGCTTCTATAGGCACTAGACGCATAAGACTCTGCACCCACTGACCTGTGATTGCCTTCGTGTCATTGCACGTGCTTCGTAAATCAGACAGAGACTTTATAGACTGGTATCGGACATATGGGCTAATATCAAACTTATGACCTTGGACTGGACTGGGTTGGGATGCTTTCTCAATGTTCCATTCCTCTTGTCTATTACCCCCTTCCTTATATCCACATGTGTGTCTGTTTGTTTCTCTAGTCTTCCCGGACTAGCACGCCTCCCCAGAGTGACCCCTTCTTAATTTGATTGCACTCACAAAGACCCAAACAAGGTACATGCACACAGGGGACTCAGGAAAGGACTTGAGTCTGTCTGGGGAGGAGTCCTGGCTGTGTGGTGGTTAGTCGTTGGGCTGCGATCCACAAGGCCAGAGGTTCAAAACCACTACCCACTCCTCACGAGAAGGACGGGGCCCTCTACACCCACAAAACCCAACAGGGGAAGTTCTATCCTGTCCTAGAGGGTCCTTCTGAGTCGGCATCGACCTGACGGCAGAGAGTTTGCTTGTTTTTTGAGATCTCTGAGGAGGGGAAAGAAGTCGACCCACAGCAGATTTTAATATGAGCCATGTGCTGAGTGTCTGAAAGTCCCAAGCTGCTCCCTGAAAACACTCACCTCCTAGCTTCCAGGTAACCACCCGAGCAGGCTTCTAACCCCACAGCTCTGCTCCAGAACTGGACACCAGGCCAGTACCCCTAGGCATGAGAGGGTGGGAGCAGGCTGCGGGCAGCTGGTGTAATAACCCTGATAGGGCTTCCTTCCCCTGGAACACAGTGAAGTGGGGGAGTGTCTCCTTCCAGGTGAGGAAGCACCCCTTTATCAAGGCTCCAATGGACGCTGTTAAGGGGAACATCCCCATCCCATCCAGAGCTTCCCCATCTTTAACACCCTGTGTGTGGGGTGAAGACAGGACTTTTCCACAATTATTATACTGCAAAATATTAAGCAAACTATTTACCAGCATTTAGTTGGAAGTCAGTAGTAAGATATTCTCCCTAAGCTCCCAGTTATCTGAGGCCTTTGTGTGTCTCACAACAGAGCTGACTCCCCTGCTGTTAGGATGATGGTTCCCTTCCCTTGAAGCCTGTGGGCGGGTTCACATGCTGTTGTTCATCATCTCTAGTGTAACCTGTTTAGCCACATCCAGGAGTCTGGGGTCTGGTCTTGTCACATGGGACCCCAATAGCTCCCTTCCCTATAACGTGTGCACATGGCACAACCCCTTCCTGGGATGTATGCCCTTGTCTGTAATTGGGGGTCAGGCTCCAGAGGGTATATAAGGATGGGACATAGGATAGAGGCTCTCTCACCTCTCTCTCTCCTGTCCCTCAGCACCGGGCGCTCTCAGGCCCCTCTCCCTCATCATGTAATCCCTTCCCCCACTCTCTCTCCACGTGGATCACCAAGCGGGGCGGAGGTGAGCATGCTACCTTGATGTGATATATGTGTGACTCTTATTATTTCTCTCTCATGGTCTCTATATCCTTATTATAATAAACAATGATTATCGCTGTACAACTGCCTATTGAATCCATGCTGTATGTATCAAAAGCTGGCCTCTTCTGATACCTGTGGGTCTTCTCGTCCCATGAGGGCATTCAGCTCGAAGGGCAAGGCTGGGTGGCCGATGGCATAGAACTAAGAGCTACAGGCACTGGGCAACTTCCCTGAATCTTCATGCCAACAGGTAGAGGGGGGTGCCATTATCATGCCCATTCTAAAGAGAAGAAAATTGAGGATTCCGTCAAGACATCCAGCGACTCCTGCAGCGTCACAAGGTTAGGAAGAAGGAATGGAGCTGAGGCTTCTCTCAGGCTTTACCACCCAGAGCTCTGCACCCTGGGGGCACATGCTCCACACCTGGAATCAAGGGACAAGGAGTTCACCCCATGCGGGCCAGTGGCTTGACCTCGAGTGAGCTTGTCTTGGGTGTGCCCCATCACAAGGGGCTACTGGGCCTATGTCCTGACTGGGGTGGGCAGAGGTTCAAATATGGCTTCATGGAGTCATGACCATGGACGGTGTCAGCCCCTGGCAGCCTCCATCCTCTTACTTACCCTTACGTTCCGCGTCTATTTGTGAGGTGCTTCCTTTGTGCCTGGCACTGGGCTGGGCACTGGGGACACACCGTCAGAAGACAAAGTCCCCCCTGCATGGAACTCGTGTCCTGATGGGAGAGGCAGGCTGGACGGCCAGGGACAGGAGTATAAAAGCACCTTGAGAATGACCAGAGCATGCGGGAAGGATGTAGGGAAGGGGTGTGTGTGTGTGTGTGTGTGTGTGCATACGCATGTGCACACACACATCCCTGTTTATGACTTTGGACTCTGAAGTGCCCGAGAACCTCCAACCATCACATTTATTACCCCAATGCCTGAGATGAGGCCTGAAGGGAACCAGGCTAAGATGGCATGGAGAGACACTCCGGCAGATGGAGCAGGATGCGCAAAGGCCCTGCAGAATGTGGTGGTTTTGAAGAAGCCACTGTGGCGCCTGGCATGAAATGCAGTGATGAGAGGGGCTGAGAGGCCAGCTGGGGCCGGCGAGTCCATCGCAGGCTTAGACTCGGTCTCCAGGGCACTAGGCGGCCATCAGTGGGCTTTGGCGGTTGTACAAGCAGACTCGGGGTCGGGAGGGGTCGCCCTGGCACCTGTGTGGAGAGCAGGAGACTGAGGAGAACCTTCGGGAAGACACAGGAAGACCCTGCCCTCTCCTCCCACTCTACCCCCGACCCCAGCCTGGGGGGTCTGCAGCTGAACACCTTGGGAATGCAGAGAGGTTGATAAGCAGGAAGGATGGAGAATTAGAGGGATTAGTGAAAAGTTGGCCTTTTTACAAAATTGATTGTCTCCAAGGATAGAAGGGTGATGAGTCAGGGGTCGACACCCCCAGCACCGTGACTTGGGGCGCGTTCCTTCATGGCTCTGGACCTCCTAGCCTGGTTCTCTCTACAAGGCCCCATTGGCACGGGGGCTGGCACCAGGCCCAGAGTCCCACAAAAACACCACGGTTGTTCTTGTTCGCGCCCCATCCGTCCCACGTAGGCTCCAGGCATCAGGCTCACAGAAGGGCTACCGTGGGGTGGGGGAGGGGGTCGTCCATCTGTCCGTCCATCCGTCCGTCCAACTCCTGCAGGGTCTTCCTCTGTGTTGCTGCCCTTCTGCTTTGGCCAGCTGATGCTCCGCAAGGGGAGAGCAGAAATGATGGTCGCAGGCGTACCCTGTGCAGGCCCCTGCCCTATTTGTTCACCCCTCAAACAGAGACTCTAGCCAGTGCTTGCCAGTTCCCATCAGCTCACCTTGGAGGTGTGCCTGTGCTCGCCATGCAAGTGCTGGGGTCTAATCATCCCTCGGCGGGCAGGGAACTCTCCGGTTGGCAGCGCTGCCCACGTGGGCGCATACATCTAAGGCGCCCTCCCCTTGCCCCAGCCCGGAACCCCTCAGCGTAAAGAATGCACGAGTGTGCCCATGCCATATTTCCCAGGACGAGGCCATGCATTCCAGCTCCGTGCCGCTCCTGGCTCCATAAAAGCAGGCGAAATATGCTCCTGTCATCCCGCACCCGGAGCCTGCCTGGCAGCTCCCAGACAGAGATGGGGAAACGGAGGGAAGCTGGAGCTGGGAGTGGGGGTGGGAGCCAACTCCGGGGAGAGGCCGGGTAGGGCAGTGGTAGGGGGTCCAGCTGGCCACTCAGTCGGTGTGTGTGTGTGTGTGTGTGTGTGTGTGTGACTCGGAGTAAGTGCGGTGGGGACCCTCGGGGGCCCCCACAGCAACTCTGGCAGGTCGAACTGCAGCCCACACCCCCTCTCTCTCCAAGACATGTTGACTTCTCAGTGTCGGTGAGGGTGACTGAGTTTGGAAGCAGGGTCTTTTGAAGATGTTGTCAGCTGATAGGGCCTCCAGTGTGGGGTGGCCTTGACTCTGTTACGAAAAGAGTGACAAAGAGATGCTGAGAGCGGCCAGCCAGGCAGAGATGGGGGCGAGGACACATCTATGATCGAGGGGCCCATAAGCTAGAAAAGACCAGGAAGACTCTTCTAGAGTGGGATGGGGCATGCCCGGCCCGAGGGCCGTCAAAGGCCAATGAAATCATCAATACCCGATGGCATCCTTTGCCACCCCCAGCTGAGAGAAGCCGCTCTGTCCATCACATTAAACCCAAACGCACTGCCATTGCGTCAGCTGCCCTGCAGGACAGCACAGAACTGTCCCTGCGGGCTCCTGAGTCTGTCACTCTTTGCCAGGGTCGAAAGCCTCGACTTTCTCCCATGGGGCCGCTGGTGGTTTTGAACTGCCAACCTTCTCTGCTGCAGCCTAGCTCATAAGCATGAGGCCACCAGGGCTCCTTCTGTCACATTAGAAAATGAGGTTATAGGGGCTGAGCCCCGGTGTGTAGTCGTTGTGTGCGGGGCTGCGGCCCACTGGCTCGGCAGTTCAAATCCAGCAGCAGCTCTCCAGGAGCAAGGCTGGGCCTTCCACTCCCACCAGAGGGCAGTGATGTCAAAGAAAAAAGAAAATGATGTTATAAATATCCACATGGCCCTTGGCAGAAAGAAGCCCCCACCCCACTCCAGTCCTGGAACCTTCAGAAAGAACAGGGCCCTTGACTTGGCGTTCTTAGCCTCCAGTGCTTTCAATGACAACCCCAGCCAAGGAATGCCAGCCCCAGGACCTGGTGGCACAGCGGTGGCTAAGCAGAAGGCCAGTGCTCTGGGTGCTCCCTGCCAAGGGATGGACAACCTCGGGACCCTGGGATCAGTGTGGTCTGTGCTGTAGGTTCAGCAGTGGGTTGGTGTGTGAGTCCGGGAAGACTAGAGAAACAAATTCATAGACACGCATATGGATAGAAGGGAAAGGTTTATGTACAAGAGGAATGGAACATTGAGAAAGCATCCCAACCCAGTCCAGTCCAAGATCATAAATCCAATATTAGTCCATATGTCCGATACAAGTCTATAAAGCCTCCTTCCGACTTACGAAGCATGTGCGATGACACCAGGACAGTTGTGGGCGGGTGGATGCAGAGTCTTGTGTGTCTGGTGGCAGTAGAAGCATCTCAGTGCTTGCAGGGCTCTCCCTGTGGCTTCCCTGGCAAGGATCTCTACGTGGCTTCTCCAGTCCCAGAGGCCTGGTCTCTGGGCAAGCCCATGTGGCCTCCTCTCTGGCTCCTCCCTTCTCCAGGAATCAGGATCGATCAGCATGCCGTCATGTCGTCTTGTCAGAAGTTTGTTGTCTCAGAGATTGAGTCAAGTCTCTGTTCTCCAATTGGGAAATACCACGAGACTTCCCAGAGTTCTCAGGAGAAAGCCATGCCCACACAGAGGCCTCAGTGGCTATCTCCAGAGTGACAGGCTAGACCCCACCCCTAGACTCCCAATCATGAAATTGACACATGAGTTCATGACTGCCACAGTTGGGTATGGCTTTCGCTGTCTCGGGGCCAGCTGCTGGCCCCAGAGGAGGTGACCGATACTTAGGAGCTCCTGAAGGTGTCAGGGACAGCCTGGGAGCCACTCGACATGGGACCCTCGTGGCCCTGCACACAGGCTTGTCTGCGGAGCCGCCTCTTCCAGAAGTCATTTGCCCTGAAATCTTTGCTCCTTCTGAAAAGACTCTACCTAACAGGGCAGGTGGCTTGTCTGCACCCCGGAAACCACGGTGTGCGTGCAGAGCCTGTAGGGAGCAGGAAGGGCCTGCTCAATCAACCACGTCCTCAGAGTGAGCCGGAGCGTGTGGTCATCCGGGCTGGGTGACACTGAGGAGGACAGCGTGGCAGCCTGGTGTCCCTCACAGCAGGCAGGAGGGATGCAGCTTTGGGAAAGGACTGTCCCCTCCCTGACAGAGAAGGTCTTTCCCGGACGCTTGGCTCTGTGCTGAAGCTCAGCCCCAGGACACACCGGTCATGGATAGGAGGGACCCAGTGAACTGGGCTGCCCTCGGCCCATCATCTCGCCTGTCTGAGGCCCGGTGAAAGAGGAGCAGGACTGTCCCAAGAGGAGGGTCCAGCCCAGCGTTCCCTCTGCATCTCCGTCTGCCTCTAAGGGACCTGGCAGTGTCCTTTCAGCTGTGAACAACGGAAGGGGCTTCTGTCTTGCCACTTCTGGGGTGGACTGGGTTAGGTTGGGGGCTCCCCAGTCCACTTCATCTGTGCGGGCGCCACCCAGGGCTGCCCAGGAACTTGGAGGGAAAGACAGGCCTGCGACAGGTGTGGGGAGGGTGATGAAATTCTTCCGTAGACTCTGGGAGGTGCTCTCCTTACTGCTGAGAAACAGAGAGTGGCTGGGCCAAGACACCTCCTCACCACCCCCCCACCCCCTGCCGAACGTAAGCTCAAGAGATTCTAGGTCACCCCCCATCCCCTGAGCACTCACCCTGGGCTGTTGGGCCTCCTCCTGGAGTCTTGTCCCCCTCCCCATCTCAGAGTCCCTGATCCACCTGGGACAGGTCTGTCCCTGACTCTGCCTCTGCCTCTGGCCCCGAGAGGGTTTTGAAGATCAAGGTTCTCCCGTGGGCTACAGACTCGAGCAGGGAAAGGTGATGCCCACTAACCCTCATCGTCCTCTTTAGACCAGACCTGGCTTCCCCGGGTTTCCACACCGCCCCTCCCTCAGGATTTCCACCCTCCCCCAGGGCACATCTCAAGCCCCAAGTGGGGGTTTTCTCCAGAAAACAACCCTCCAAGCTGCCTCTGGCTATGACTAAGTCAGCTGCCCAGAAGGAAGAGGGGTGCTAGGCTCCCCTCCCCTTCCCACACCTTTCATTGCAGGAAAAATTCTGAGTAAGATGACTAATGTCAACCCAGCCAGAGTTACCAAGACAACCTCTTCCCCCCACCCCCACCCCCGGCCCCACAGCCCCCATCTTTCCCAGGGTCACCCACGAGGATGAGGGATGTGCATCGAGACAGAAGCTGCCTCCAGCTGATCTGTGGCTCTCAGGTCCCTGGCGGCGACTGGGAGATCATTGAGCCGGGAGTGAGGACGGGGCCTGGACGGGGCATGGAATGCAATCCTGTCCGCTGTGGAAAAGGCCCTGTCACGCTGCTGCCTCCTCCGCCTCGTCCAGCCCAGGCCTGGTTTGGGGACTCAGAGCCCCCCGGAAGGGTAGGGCGGGGCTGAGGTGAGGGGCAGAGGAGTCAGACTGCACGGGGGCCAGCCTGGCCTCTGCTAAGCTGTGTGACCTGGGGCGAGCACCTTGCCCTTCCTGAGTCCCTCCTAGCACTGAGCAGAAAACCAGTACAGCTGCAGACGCTGCTTGTAAAGACCAAAGGAGCGGCTCCAGAATGCAGAAGTGCCCGGCGTGGAAGACCGCTGGGAGGAGTCCTGGTGGTCGTGGTCGGGCTGCTAACTGCAGGGTGAGCCACCAGTGGCTTCTTGGGAGAAAGAGGAAGTGTTCTAGCCCCATAAAGAGTCACAGTCTCAGAAACCCACAGGGCAGTTCCACCCTGTCCTACAGGGTCACTGAGAGTCAGAATCGACTCGATGGAAACCAGTTTGAATGTTGCTGTTGTTGCTGGTGTTGGGTGCCATTCAGTCGCAGCCCCATGCACAGCAGACAGAAACACCGCCTGTCCTGCTCAGCCTCCCAACTGTCCTGCGCCTGAGCCCCTGGGGCAGCCGCTGTCTCCGTCCACCTCACGGAAGGCCTTCTGCTTTCTCTCTGCCCCTCCGCTTCTCCGCACATGCTGCACCAGGAATAGTGCATCAAATGATTCCTGGTGACCCTGACCGGCCACCGAGTTCTGCCGATGGATGTTTGGGGGATGTTTGGATGTCTGGATGTTTGGGAAGCAGATTGCCAGGCCTTTCTTCTGCAGGGCCTCTGGGCGGACTAGACCCGCCGGCCTCTTGGTCCTTGGTGGAGCATGTTCATCGTCTGCATCACCCAGGGACCGGGTCTGCTCCAGCCTCCTGAGAGGCACATTTCGGGGATAGGAGGCTGTCTCCAGCAAGGGGACAGGGAGTTATGAAGAGCTCACAGGGCCCCACTCCTCAGCTCAGTGCTCACAGAATGAAGTGTTCTGTGGGATTTGTTGTTGTTTGTTTGTTTTCTTCTTGTATTGTGGTAAAACGCATGCCCTTTTAACCATTCTTTTTTTTTTTTGGGGGGGGGGGGCATCACTGCTCTCCAGTGGTGGGAGTAGGAGGCCCAGCCCCACTGTTGGAATTGAACCTCCGTCCCAGTGGGCCGCAGTTCCGCGCACAACCACTACGCCACCGGGGCTCAGCCCCCTTTTAACCATTCTTAAAGCTTACAATTTGGTCGCATTAATTATATTCCCCGTGTTGTGCAACCATCTCCATTTCCACTTTCCAAAAGCTTTTCATCTCAATAACTCAGTGGCCCTTAAGCAACAGCCCATTCTCTCTCCCACCTGCCCTCCCCCCGCCCACCAAAACTCCCTCTCCAACAAAACAAACAAACTGCCCACCAGACCCTCAGCCACTTCTGACGCAGCAGCCCTGTCGTACCGAGTGGAACTGCTCCTTTGGGTTTCGAGGCTGTAACTCTTTAGAGAAGCAAACAGCCTCCTCTTTCCTCCTCAGAGCAGCTGACGGGCTTGAACTGCTGACCTTGTGAAAATATGACCCACTACAATGAAAAGGTTCCTTACCTGCCCCTGGTAAAATGGATCTACTGGTGCCTCTGGGCCTTTGCTTAGTCTAGATACAAAGGAGTATCCCCTCACATGATGATCTTTTGATTTTTTTTTTTTTTTTAATGTGAGAGGCTTAGTGCATTTGGAGTTTGTTCCACCAGGTCAGACTGTTAATCAAGCTTTCTCTTTAGAGCTTCTGAAAAGACTGTGGAACGGTGCATGACAAAACAGGCCCGATTAGTGGCAGACGGGGGACTGGCTTCGCCACCCTGACAATGCACCTGCTCGCACAGTCGTCCTACTGTGCCAGCTTTTGGCAAAAAAAAAAAAAAAAAGCTTGTCCCACACACCTGACCTCACTCCACCAGACTTCTTTCTGTTTCCATGAATGAAGAGGCACAAAAGGGCAGTGATTTGACAGTGTAGGAAGAAAAAAACAAGGGAGGTGCTGTCGGCCATCCAAACAGATAAGCTTGAGAAATGTTTCCAAGAATGGAAGTGCAGATTTGATAAATGTATTGAGTTTAATGGAGAGTACTTTGAAGGTGTTACATTTATTTTGTTAAAAAAAAAAACTTCAATGCATAGCTTTGTGGGAAAGCTCTGTTTTTAAAATGTGTGCGTGCCACTTGTATTTCCTCTAAGTGAGGTGGAATAACACCTGTCCTTTGGGAGCTGACTTATTTCAAGTGGGTGGTGTTTGCTGGTGTGTGGTAGGCTTGTGTAACAGGTGAGGCTCAGAGAGGGTGAGTGACTTGCCCAGACACACAGCAGGAAGGCTGTGGGTGGGCGGGATCCTCTCCTGGTGATCCCAGCTCTCCCCCAAAATCCCAGTCACCTGGAGGGGAGGTCTTTCCTGCCCCCTGGTGGCAGCCTGGGGTAGAGCCAGGAGACTGGGACCGCCTCAGCGCTGCAGTCCTAGTGCTGTCCCCCGCTCCTCTGGGCCATCCCTCCTTCCTGGCCTCTTCCCACCACGCCTCCAGACAAGGCCTACCAGACTGTCCTTGGTGTGACCTCAGAAGTGTGACCACAGCCTCAGACAAAAGCCCCGGGAGAGACACAGGACACAGAATCCAATCACCTGTCATTGCATGACAGAGATGAGATATGAAAAACCCGGGCCAGGATGAATCAGTAAACTGATGAGGTGAATCCAATCAGCTAGGGGATGGCTGGGGGGTGTGTGTGCTGGGGGCTGGTGTGAGCAGATGAGAGAATGAGGGGCTGAGGAAGACACCCTGGGGGGGTGGGTGGAAACCGGGCCCCTCTCTTAAGGGCATCAGCCTTCTGTTTGCACCATGGCTCCAACACCTCTCCAGGTTGTGGGTAAAGGTATGGTCTCCCCACTCGACACTCCCCTGGTCTTGACCCCATTCAGTCAGCTGGGCGGGCGACCCCCACATGGCTCGGTGTGACAAAGTCCTTCCCGTGGTGGGTAAGCTGCAGGGAGGTTTCAAAGCAAGTGCAGACCTACCTAAGAGGCTCAAAACAATAATATTAATCTTTTCCCTCAAGTGTGTGCCTGGGGGGTGGTGTAAGGATTTGGAATCGTTCAGGAGGTTTTGCTGATTGAAGTGCTAGGCCGGCTTTGAGATTCTAATTGAAAATATGAGAGGGAGCACTTGATTAAGACTCGAGACTAGCAGTTGACTTCTCTGGAAGCTGGCAACAGGCACAGGTGCCAACGGCATGGATAAGAGGTCCCTTCCCCAGATACACAAAAGACGTGCTTAAATCTGCCCAGAGATTGGTTTCTCAGACCAACAGCTCTCAATACTCAGAAAGGGGAATGTATTGCATTTATTTATGCACAGTTTAAAATGTTTAAAGGGGATTATTAGTTAGTTCTGCAAATGGGACCAAGCAGTCATCAAATGGCCCCTAAAAGAGATTGTTCGCTTGGGCTAGATTTATAAATAGAATAGTTAAGACATGTAAAGCGAACTTGAAAGCATAAGAAAGAACAGCAGTTTGGGTTTTTTTTTTTTGAGTGTGGAACATTCATGGGCCAACTGTTAATTTTTTAAAATCAAAGTCATCGTCTGAGCAATGGTTTCTGCGCACAGAAGCTACCCCCCACCCAAGAACATCAAGCTCTCACTAGGATATATCCTGTCTCAGCCTCTCTGGGGTTCAAAAGGGACCCTTCCTCTGTACAGAGCTTGCCCGCCCCCTCCCCAGAGGTGAGCTCTTGAAGTGGCAGACCTCGCCTCAGGCATAGGTCAATGGTTCCCAGAGCATGTGGAAGGAGAGTATTTGAAGGCTCGGGCCTCTTGAAGGGTGACCTCTGCCAGAAGCCACTAGTGGGCCCTCCCACTCAAATCATGGGACTAGAACAATGTCCAGCAAGCATTCCAGACACCCACAAACCAAAACTGAGCTCCCTGGAAGCCTGAAGGACCGAGTAGATCTTCCCTGTGGGTTTTCCAAGGACATAAACCTCTAGGGGAACAGAAAGCCTCATCGCTCTCCCACACAGCGTCTAATGGCTTTGAACTGCTGACTGTGGTTAGCAGACCTGTGGGTAACCCACTCCGCCACCAGGGGTCCCCACTGAGCAAGGTACCAAGAACCAAACCCTCTACAGGGCTTCTTG
>PVJH01036114.1:0-19134 GCA_004026705.1 Nesogale talazaci | reverse complement strand
CCAGTTCAAAGTCATAAGTCTGATATTAACCCATCTGCCCAATACCAGTCTACAAAGTCTCCTTCTGACTCACAAAGTCACAGGCCAGTGGATGCAGAGTCCTGGAACTGGCAGGGGTCTCCCCACGGCTCCTCACTTCCAGGGCTCAGGGTCCATCAACAGCATCCAGGGGTGGTAGAAGCAACTCAGCACAGGCCGGGGTCTCAACATGGCTTCTAGCTTCAGAGGTCTGGTTCCATCAGGGTAAGGCTGTGAGGCTTCTCCTCCAGCTCCTTCATCTCTCCGGACTCTGCCATCTTGTCTTGTCTGTAGTTTGTCATCTCAGAGACTGACTCCCAACAACTGGGGAGATAGCCTCTCATCTCCACGAGGGAAATATCGCGGGATTTCCCAGAAGTCTCAGGAAAAAGCCATGCCCACACGGAGGCCTCATTGGCTACTCAATGGCTATCTCCAGATTAACAAGCTAGACTCCACCTTTACATCTCAATCATAAGCACATGGCCTCCACACTACCTCTTGAACTGTGGAATGTCAACTCGTTCTTCCTGGTAGCAAACCCAAAACCAAGCTCCCTGCCCTCAAGCCAGTGCTGTGGGTTTCTGAGACGGTGACTGCGTACAGGAAGAGAGAGCTCAGTCTTTCTCCCACAGAGCTGCTGGGGGTTTGAACCGCCAACCAGGCGGATTGCGGCCTGACCCCTCGCCACGACACCAACAGGGCACAGTGACCGTGTGTTCCTTCCCTCTTCTTTGGATGCTCCCTGCATCGTTCAACATTTTGCCCATAGAACCTTTTAATATTGCGCCTCAAGGCTAGATTCTTTTTCTTCGTGTTTTTCAGTTTGAGACACGCCGCGCGTTGGGTTGCTAACGCTAGGTCTCTGCGCAGGTTTGGCAGTTCCGACCTAGCCACCGTCTCTCGTGAGATCTACTGCAATGAAATCATCTTCCGTGAGAGCCGTGGTGAGGGGCTTGGAGGGGGAAAGACGAGGCTGCCTGCTGCCTTCAGGATGTCTCTGACACCCATGCAGGTGGTTCTACTCTCTGCTACACCACCTGTGAGTCAGAATGGACTTGACAGCTATATAGACATTATAGATATCAATAATATATATGTATATAGACTTTTCCCTCTTGCTTTAAACCTGAGAGCCTTATTGCTGTTGGGGGAATGCCATCATGCTGTTTCTGACGCATGGCGACTTTCGAACAGCAGAATGCAGGCCGGCTGGTCTGGGGCCATACTCACAATAGTGGCTGCGTCGTGTCCACCCACCACGCTGAAGCGCTCCTCCAGTGACCTTCTACTTTCTGAGCAGGATGCCCTTTCCAGGGACCGGAGTCTCTGGAAACATGGCCAAAGTACAGGATGCTGAGTCTCCCCACCCTCACGTCTAAGAAGCCTCTGGCTGCACTTCTTCCCCAGCAGACTTGTCTGCTCTTCTGGGAGTGCACAGTACTTTGCGCCGTAATCCAAATGCTTCGTTTCCTCTCTAGTCTTCCTCGTGCATTGTCCAGGTTTTGCATGCATATAAGAATCACCATGGCTTTTTTTTTGGGGGGGGGGGGACATCACTACCCTCTGGTGGGAGTGGGAGGCCCAGCCTTGCTCCTGGAGAGCTGCTGCTGAATTTGAAGAGCCAACCCAGTGGGCCGCAGTCCCGCACTCAACCACTACGTCACCGGGGCTCAGCCCGAATCACCATGGCTTTTATTTAAACAGGGTGATAGTTACCTACTCTGTCAACTTGCAAAGGGGTGGAGTCTAGCCTGTCAATCAGGCCATAGCCAATGAGGTCTCTGTGTGGGCCCGGCCTTCTCCAATGGATTCTAGGAATTGGTCTTCCTCTCTGGAGGTGGGAGACATTCTCTCGGCTTCACCTTCCTGCTGACAAGCCACATGGAGCTACACTGAGGCAGCCTGAGCCCTGCAGGTGGAGGAGCCACCCGGAGACCCACGCCAGTGCTGAGATGCTTCCACCACCACTGACTTTCCACCCACTGGCCTATGATCTTCCTGCACTCCGCGTCATTGCATGGTTGCGTGAGTCTGAAGAGGAATTTAAGGACTCGTATTGACATGTGGGGTAATATCAGACTTATGGACTTGATCTGGGCTGGGCTGGGATGTGTTCTTAAAGTACAGTTGATCTATGATATAAAACTCTCTCTTGGGCTGAGCCCCGGTGGCGTAGTGGTTGTGCGCGGGACTGCGGCCCACAGGGATGGAGGTTCAATTCCCACTCACAGGAGCAAAGGCTGGGCCTCCTACTCCCACCACCAGGGCAGTGATGCCTAAAAAAAAAACAACTCTCTCTTACACACATGAGTGTCTCTGGATTGGTTTCTCTAGTCCACCCGGACTACCACAAACAGTTTCATTGACCTTGTGGTTAGCGGCCCAATTTGTAAGCCCCGTGCCACCAAGAAAACCATAGTGACCCGGGGTCACGATGCGTCGGCCTTAGTGCCTTGGCAAAGCCTTTGACTTTGGTTTGGGAAGGTCGTGTGTTTGGCTGGGGTAGCTGTGGTACAACCTTGAACGTGAGGACACGTGGGGAGAGCATAGGCAAACGTGGGTAACAGCTGCCCGTGCTGATATTGACGGCGGGAAACTTCGTGTCAGCCTGAGCGTCTCGAGCAAGTGCTAGGATGGAGCAGATGATTACCAACGCCATGTTCTAATTTTACGATGCCCTGTGTCCTTGAGAACCAGGCTGCGGGGTGGAGAAGGAGACACAGATGTCCTACAGCCAACGAGAGGCTGCCACTAAAATTTTTCACTAAGAGAAACCCACGCTCCTTGCAGCAACGGCTGGTTCCAGATCTGGAGCAAGAACCCGGCGAACCAAGCCTCTCCTGGAATCTTCACAGCAGCCTCGTGACATAGGCACAATTCCCATGTCTTTAACAGGGATGACAAAAGGAAAGCACAGCGTGGTTTAGCAATTTCTTTAAGGTCACACAGCTAGCAATCTGAGGAGCTTAGATTTTAATGCTGGCTATCTGACTCCAGAGCCTGATCCCTTAAAGATAGGTAATATTGCCTTTAATAAAACCCAGTAGAGCTCTTTCCCTGTCCCCGCCGAGCTGTGCAGAGGCGGAGGCTCTGGTGTGTGTGTTCAAGATTCAGTCCCACCCATAACCTACACCAGGGCCGAGGAAGCCTTGCTGCCGGAGGTGTCATGGACATGGATGTTAGTACTGCCTTACAGGAGGTGCTGAAGAGCGCCTCATCCACGATGGCCCAGCACGTGGAAGTCGAGAAGCTGCCAGAGCCTGAGACAAGCGCCAGGCTCATCTTTGTGTGCTTGCAGCCGACTGTGCTGAGCCTAAGGGTGTCAAGTGAGGGCAGGCCCAGTGTGCTGAGCACCAGACCCTCCTCCTCAAGGCGAGGAGGACAAGGACGAGGAGAGTGGGCAAAACTGATAGAGAAGCAAAGGACCTGAAAGTGGCGAGTTGCAGTTGTGTGGTTGTTCAGGATTATGGCAAAGAATCAAGTCAAGGATGTTATTGAAGAATACTTTAAACGCAAAAAATGAACAAATGAAACTTTGCTAGCTGTTAAAAAAAAACAAAAAACCCAGTTGACACATTGCTTTTTAAAAGAGATTCTGGGGCTGAGCCCCGGTGGCATAAGTGGTTGAGTGCGGAACTGCAGCCCGCAGGCTTGGCGGTTCAAATCCAGCGGCAGCTGGGTAGTGCCCATGACCACCAGAGGCAGTGATGCCCACAAAAAAAAAAAAAAAGAGATTCTGCTAAAGAAATGTCTTAGAGAGACTCTAAATCTGACTTAAAGAGAATGTTTATTACGTTTTAATCAGGACAAAGACACAGTCTCCAGAGAAGGAATATCATTAGCATGAGGTCATAATGGTGTCCCCAGGCTTGTTAAGATTTAGGGACTTGTCGGGCTGAGCCCCGGTGGCGTAGTGGTTGTGCGCAGGACTGTGGCCCACTGGGTTGGAGGTTCAAATCCAGCAGCAAGGCTGGGCCTCCTACTCCCACTACCGGACAGCAGTGATGCCCCCCCCCCAAAAAAAAAAAAGACTTAGGGACTTAAGAAGAACATGGGACTGGGGTGCGGGAGACCAAAGGAAACTCACAAAAGCATGATGGTGACCTATCAAGACATCACAACTACAGGTGGGCCCGCAAGACCCACTCGTCATGTGAGATGCTCTCACTGGATGGGTCCAAGGCTCTGACCAAGGCAGCAACAGCATGACTGTGCAACCCCAAGTAGGGCTGTGTCCACCAGGGATCCCCTGAGAAGTAGGCGCCTCAGGGAGGCAGCTCACCCTCGGGCTGGGGTGTACAGTGCACCCTGCTCCAGGGCAAGGCTGTTCCTCGCTCCTGGTGGATAAAGAAAACAACCCCCACTCACTGCCACTGAGTCCACGCTGAGGCGCTAGGGCGGGCAGAACTGGGGGCGAGTGCTGAGACTGACCATCCATGGAAGGAGACAGCCTCGAGCAGCAGGCCGTGTAGAACTACTGACCTCGTAGTTAGCAGTCTGTCCTGAAGTCACCAACTACACCACCAGAGCTCCCGTCTCCTGGCTCATGGTCAGAAGAAATGCGATGGGGGCCTCATCCACGAGGAGACGCTGCCAAGGGCTTTGGGGCTTTCACTGTTATACATAGCCTTCTGCGAACAGGGTGCTCAGAACTTAAACCCCCATACAGGAAAAAAGAAGATAATAATGTAAGTGCATGCTTACACACTGTGTCAGTCCGGGTAGACTAGAGAAACAAATTCATAGACACACCTATGGATATAAGCGTAAGGTTTATATACATGAGGAATGGGACATTGAGAAAGCATCCCAGTCCAGTTCAAAGTCATAAGTCTGATATTAGCCCATATGCCCGATACCAGTCTACAAAGTCTCCTTCCGAATCATGAAGTCACAGGTCAGTGGGTGCAGAATGCTGGTGCTGGCAGGGATCTCCCCATGGCTCCTCGCTTCCAGGGCTCAGGGCCCATCAACAGCACCCAGTGGTGGTAGAGGCAACTCAGCGCTGGCAGGGGTCTCCACGTGGCTTCTCCAGCTTCAGGGGTCTGGCTCCATCAGGGTAAGGCTGTGTGGCTTCTCCTCTGGCTCCTTCAGCTCCTCAGACGCTGCCGTCTTGTCTTGTCCATGATTCATCATCTCTGAGACTAACTCCCAACAACTGGGGAGATAGCTTCTCATCTCCACGAGGGAAATATCGTGAGATTTCCCAGAAGTCTCAGGAGAAAGCCATGCCCACATGGAGGCCTCATTGGCTACTCAATGACTATCTCCAGATTAACAGGCCAGACTCCACCCCTACATCTCAATCATGAAATTGACATATCGGGGCTGAGCCCTGGTGGCGTAGTGGTTGTGCACAGGACTGCAACCCACTGGGTTGGAGGTTCAAATCCAGCATCGAGGCTGGGCCTCCTACTCCCACCACCAGAGGGCAGTGATGTCCCAAAAAACAAAAACCAAAAAAAAAAAATTTGACATATTAAATACATGACCGACACACAGACACACACACACACATCACAATCTCTTTTTTGGGGGGAGGGGGAGCATCACTGCCTTCCGGTGGTCGTGGGAGCTACCCAGTGCTGCTCCTGAGAGCCACCGCTGGATTTGAACTGCCAAGGCCGCGGGCCACAGTCCCGCACTGAACCACTTACGCTACCAGGGCTCAGCCCCACCACAAACTCTTAAGATCATAAATCATGTTTAAGAAAACAAGAGGGGGTTGAGCCCCGGTGGCGTAGTGGTTGTGCGCGGGACTGCGGCCCACTGGGACGGAGGTTTAATTCCAGCGGTGGGGCTGGGCCTCCTACTCCCACCACCGGAGAGCAGTGATGCCCCCCCAAAAAAAACAAAAACAAGAAAACAAGAAAATATATATAAATGTTAAAACCTTGACTTGCGTGAGCTTCAAAACAATGTGGAAGAATTCCAATATCTTTATGTCTCCTGAGCTGTGCAGACTCCCATCAACTGCTATTCCCCTGCTTCCCCGGGAAATTGAAAAGGGCACCAGAATCGATTCTGAGCACGTGTGCCCAAAAGAGGTCTCAGAACAACATGTTTTGAGGTCCTGCGCTGGCATGGCACTTGCCAAGAAGGGTGAGAAGATGTAGGCGGAAGCAGGAGAAGGTAGGAGCCCAAGGCTTTCCGAGAAGGAGCCTTTTGTCACATGCTCACAATCTGACGAGGGTCCCGGGGGTACCAATAGCCTGTGTGTCCTGGGGGCGCTACAGTAAAACGATGAGAAGGTTGGGGGCTCAGACCAATCCAGGGACGCTCCAGGGAAGAGACTTGGCCCTTTGCTCCCAAACCAAACTCACCAAGTCCTGGTGAGCACTAGCAGCCTAACACACCACCCGCATCAATACGACAACCGCCCCCTGCGTGGGGTCATGCCGACTCAGACTAACTGCTGGACGGAGCAGAAAACCCAGTCGGCTTTCTGGGAGCGGCTGGTGGCTGCGAACCGCCAACCTGGGGGAACAGCAGGGGGATGGAACCAGCCCATCTCCAGAGCTCTTGGAACACCCTCTAGGGTCCCTCTACCCCACCACTTGGGGTGTGACAATGAATCGCAAACCTGTTTGACTGGCTAGCGGGAGAGCTGACAAACGGCTAAAGTTGTAGACTACAAAAAATGGTGATGATCGGATATGGAAACTCCCGCCTAATTCACAATGCAAAGCTTTTCAACTACAGAAAAATAAGATCGCCGGGAAACAGCCCCCAACAATGACAAAGCCAAAGCCACCCAGGGCCGGTGTTTCTGAAAGGCGCAAACACACTCGCTGCCGTCGTGTGGATCCCCACTCAGTGTGACCCAATTGGTTGGGGCAGAACTGCCCTGTGGGCTTCCGAAACTGTGACAGGAAGCGGGGGAAGAAGCGGGTGGTAGCTTCGAACTGCCGACTTTCAGGTTGGCTGCCAAACACGTAACCACAACACCAAAGCGTAGACCTTTCGAGTCGTGCAGAGGCCACGGCACACAGCTCTCCGCGGGCCCTCCCTGGGGCCACCATGAATCTGAACGGTAATAAGGATGGCACTGACCAGAGCGCATTAGAAGGCTTGAAAAGTCCGTGAGCATCGAACTGTCGCTTCGACATAGCTAAACCGGGCTCAGAAGAAAAGTTTTTGCTATTACAATGAACCACGGGGGTATTTTTATTTTACAAAACAATAACTTTCTTCTGCGACACTGCACAGAATTTTTAGAGTCAATTATTTTGGTGTCACCCCTCTGACAGTGTCTTTGGCTCCCCCCACCCCCCCCACCTCTACTGTCCCAGGGACAGCTCTGTTTCCGTTTCTGAATTTCCAGAAGGAGCTCACCAGGTGGGTCTTCGGAAAGCCTGAAGATGGTCTTGAACCTGCACCCTTCTGACTAGCAGCTGAAGGTGATTGCACTAACAATTTGCACCTCCCAGGAACTCCATCTACACCGGAGGGTGCATTTAAATCTCTGAATGACATCTCACCGGGCCGCAAGAATTTACATTTTATGCCTCACCCTAGATAAAGGCTTCCTGGTTCCCACCCCGTGGGGGAGTTTTGTGATTGTAATTTGTCATTGTTCCCACCACCACCACCCCCAGAGGTGCTTTTCACACCTCTCTAAATTCAGCCCGGCTGGAGGCAGTGGGGAATGGAGAGGCTGGGCTCCTCTGGCCCCATTCACGCTGGCCTCCTGCCTCCGCCCACCCACCTCATTTCCCCCCCAGAGGGCAGGGGGCACCGTATTGATTAGCGGTGGGTCAGGAAAGACGAACGTGGGCAGCTGTGGCATCTCTCTTAAGCCCAACGGAGAACTCAGGCCTGGAAAGAACCAGGTGCCAGAGATCCGAACGGTGCTCACAGTGTCTGCTCAGGTCTGCCAGGTGGATGTGCAAGCGCGCCCTGGGCCATTTTCCGAGTCCGTGACACCGGTCTCTGGGTACAGCATCTCCACCATCGATCCATGCTTCCCTCTAGAAATATTTGCCTCAGCGGGCACCACTTTGCAAGTTTCAAATGCTCTCTGCCCTCCTACCACATAGTTGGACTTTTTGGAGTCTGCTTGGCTCAGGGTCAAAGGGGTAAAACAGGAGGCCTCCTTGCCAGGGATCTTCCGGTGCCAGAAATGCAGTTAGGAGGCTTGTGAGGGTGTAGGCAGGGGCAGGGACACGTGTGGAGTCTTTCTCCCTTCCACGGGCACGGTGGGTGCCGTGCCCTCACACGGGTCAGAATGTCTGCAGGACAGACACCAGGCTGCTTTCCACCCCAGCCTGGGGCACCTCGCGGTTCTGTAAGGCCTGGAGGCCACTGGCTGGTGTTCCTCCAGCAGCTTCTCACCTCAACTGTAGGGCGGCTGCCTGCGCGCTATTTGGGTGCACGGTGGAGTGGTGGTAACCCTGGGTGCTACTCCAGGCAGGGTGGGCATGGGGATTTCTGCTGCACGGCCAGCACAGAGATCAGTCCCATTTCCTGTCCCCCCTGATTCCTAGTAGATCAAGTGGCTCAAAAGGACCAATCCTCCCCCCACCCCCCTCATGCATGCATGCTTGTCTTCCAGACTCTGCTCTTGCATGCACACACACACACACACATGCGCGCGACATGTAGGCTTAGCGGTGCATACCCCCAATGAAGAACACCACGTCTCTCTTGCTGCTGCGATATTCGTAGCAATGCTCGACGATCTCATAAAGCGGGGCGGCGGGCAGCGGGCCTCAGTTCTGTTGGCATGTGGTTGGTTCCCTTCCCCTTGATGGGCGGTATTGGATTCGGTGAATGCCAACGCAGAGGTTTCAGCCTGACAAGCGCCTGCTGAAGCAGAATCACGGAACTTCTAAACAGAGTTGGGTGCATTCCTCCTCTCCATTTCACCCGGCATCTCCAGAATCCATCACTTTCCAGAGACATCTTCCCCCAAAGTCACCAAGCACTTGAACGCGCCAAGCCCCGTGGGCATCTCCACGTTTCCTTCTTGACTTCCAACGGTTTTCAACTCTGCAGACCACCCCTCCCGGAAACACTCTCTTCCCTGGGATTTCCGGACAAGCCCTCTGCTGGCCTCTTGTCCTCTGACTCCTGGGGCTCACCTCTTACACTCAGTTATTAAATGCTGAAGCCCATCAAGATCTTTCCTGAAACCATTTCTATTCTTATCCTGCTTTCTCTAACAGCCATCTCATCCGTGCCTATGATTCCAAGCCCTATCACACACACACACACACACACACACACACACACACACACAAATCCACAGCCATCAAGTTGATTCGACACCTAGGGCCTCTCTAGGCCAGGGCAGAACTGACTCTAGGGGTCTGTGAAACTGTGACCCTGTAGGGGAGGAGAGAGCATCATCTGACCCCGAGGAGCGGCTGGGTTTGAACGGCTGACCTTGTGACGAGCCGCCTAACTCATGACTCACCAGGGCCCCTGCAGGTACCACACGGAACAGGAGCAGTCATCTCAGAGGTGGATCTGCAGCCCAGCGCGCCCTGCCCAAGTGATGGGTTCTTCTCCCCAGGGGCTAATCACCATCACCGTTTGGCTGTCTCAAGGGTCCTTCCACCGCAACATGACCCAAACTCATGGGCTTTGTGGGGGACTAGCAAGAGGAAGGGCACAGCGATCAAACAGAGGTAAGCTCCCCTTCCCCTGCCTCCTCTCTGTCTTACCCCTTACTTCCTCTTCCTTCTTCCAGCAAGACTCTCTTGCTCCCCCACCCACCGTCATCCCATTCCAGGACACAGCAGACCGGCCTGTCCTGAACCCTCCCAGGGGGCAACCCTTCCTTTAAGACCTTGATGGCATAAAGTCAATCAAAAAGTATTGCCACAGGGCTGAGCCCCGGTGGCGTAGTGGTTGTGCGCGGGACTGCGGCCCACTGGGATGGAGGTGCAATTCCAGCAGTGGGGCTGGGCCTCCTACTCCCACCGTCGGAGAGCAGTGATGCCCCCCGCCCAAAAAAAGTATTGCTACAAACAAATCGGAGAAGCGTTTATTAAAAATACCCAGGCAATTGTTTCCCCACACAGCCTCCCTGGAGATTGAAAGGCTCTGTCTGCGTGGGCGCCTGCGTCTCTCGGGCCCTGCCGCAGTGGGGTCTGCGCTCTGCAAAAATGGCCCGAGGACATCCTTGGGCAACTCAACTTGTGTTCCTGTGGTGTGTTCTTGGAGTTCGGAAGTCTATACAGGGTGGGGGTGGGGGGTTAAGTTTTCCCCATGAAATTCTCCAAATTGCTACCCTTGAAGACTGAGCACGTGCAGTGGCCGGATGGGCGAAAGTGCAGCTCCCCTGGCCCCCTGCTCACGGAGGTGACCTTCAGTTTTCTTCGACCTTTTTCCTATGAGGTGGCTATGATCATCCTGTGTCCTCCAAGGAAAAGATCGAGATTTCCTCTTTGGGATCCTGAATAAAACAGTCCCCATCTCCTCTGAGCACCACCTCTCGACCTTGAATTTACTTGATTCAGAAGATCCCTATGGAAGCCACTGTATGATGGACCTTTTTCCTTTTCTTTCTTTTCTTTTTTTTTTTTTAAGGAGGCCGTAGGACATCGAACTCAAGTTGCATTCCTAAGAGACTTCGCCCACAGTCATCCACTGCTCGAAGAGACATGCTTAAACTCGAGTGTTCAGAATGAAACTTACAAATACCATCACTGGAGCCAGAACAGCGATGGGGTTTTTGACGGAATCTCAGATACTTTTATCTAATCATGCATTTAATTAATGGCTGTCTCCCTACTAGCCAACAAGCTTCATAAGAACAAGGTCTTTAATGCTGCTCCTGTTTCTTTGTTGTTTTTTGGGGGGCATCACTGCCCTCTGGAGGTCGTGGGAGCTACCCAGCCTTGCTCCCAGAGAGCTGCTGCTGGATTTGAACTGCCAAGCCAATGGGCCCGCAGTCCTGCACTCAACCACTATGCCACCGGGGCTCAGCCCCCACTGCTCCTGTTTCTAACCCCCAGTTTAGCTGTGGAGCAGGGGTGCTCACACTTTTTCAGCATGCGAGCTACTTACAAAATGATCGAGTCAAAATGATCTACCAACTACAAACATGCATATCTATTTTTATTTATTTATTTTTCTTTTTTGGGGGGGGCATCACTGCCATCTGGTGGTGGGAGTAGGAGGCCCAGCCTTGCTGCTGGATTTGAACCTCCAACCCAGTGGGCCACAGTCCTACGCACAACCACTACGGCACCAGGGCTCAGCCCTATTTTTATTTATATATTACATTTGTTCATAAACACATTGAGAATTCTGCATATGTACAATGGATGTTTATGTACCTTGCACAACTGCTTGAGTCCATCTTGCACAGCATGACACAATTAACTGTGTACATTTTTTGTCATTACCTGAGTTTACTCTGATGATTTGCACTGAATGAAATCAGCCAGGGATGCATAATCAGGACGGAAGCTGCTGACAGCCAGCCTCAAGCACACTTCTAAATGATCATCAGTCATGGTGGAACGGTACTTGGACTTAATGATCTTTATGTGGGAAAAGGCTGACTCACTTTAAGAAGGACAGCTGAATAATGCAGTCAAGGAGGTAGCACATTTTCTCATTTTTGGGTGCTTTCCCTCTGCAAGTAAGTTCCAGAACGATTCATGCACTTTGAACTTCAGCTGAATGTCAGCTTGTAGTGTCAAAATCTCCCATTCCATATGAAAGGGATACTTTTTGTCTTTTTTTTTTTTTTGTGGCATCACTGCCCTGGTGGGAGTAGGAAGCCCAGCCTTGCTCCTGGAGAGCTGCTGCTGGATTTGAACCGCCAACCCTTTGGGCTGCAGTCCCGCACACAACCACTACACCACTGGGGCTCAGCCACTTTTTGTCTTCTTACTTGGTCCAGCTCCCCCACTCATTTTAAGACCCTTATGTTTAAGAGAAAAAAGCCAAGGTCTAAAACTTGGCGGTAACTTAGCTTGTCATTTTTGCGCACTTAGCGCAGTTGTTTGCACATGAGTTTGACACCGAACACGACGTCTCATTGACTGAGCTGTATATCAATTAAGTGCCAGGATTGATGATAGACTTGCATCTATTTTTTTAATGCCATGCGATCCACCCACACTACACTTGTGATTGACTAGTAAATCTCGATTGATGTATTAAGCACCTCTGCTGCAGACTCTTAGCTCTTAAAAATATTGAGTCCTCGGGCTGAGCCCCGGTGGCACAGTGGTTGACTGCGGGACTGCGGCCCACTGGGTTGGCGGTTCAAATCCAGCAGCAGCTCTCCAGGAGAAAGACTGGGCCTTCCACTCCCACCAGAGGGCAGTGATGTCCCCCCAAAAACAAAAAATATATATTGAGCCCTTAAGGGAGGAAAGGAGAACCAATCACACTGATCGACACCTTCCACAAACCCCCTTCCAGGGTGATGAGCAACAGAACCTGTGGGAGAAGGGAGACAGCAGTCGGTGTAAGAAAAGTCCAGAAGCGCACCAGCCAGTCCAACGGTTCGGGTATCAGACATCAAAGAACTAAAAATTGCTTCCTTATAAATGAGGGGAGCACAGATTGGGGACCCAAAGCCGCTCAATAAGTGAAGCGACATCCCCTTACAGAGGAGCTGTAGGGAGGAGACAGCCAGTCAAGTACAGTGTAGCAACAATGCAATGTGCAACTCTCCTTAGTTCTCAAATGCTTCCTCACACCCACCATCACAATCCCTATTCTATCTGACAGATCCAGCTAGTCCAGGGGATGCACACTGGAGCCAGAAACATGGGGAATTCAGGACCGGGGTGAAAGTAGTGATGCCAGGATGGTGGAGGGAAGGGGGAGTAGAAAGGGGGAACCTATTGTAGGGGTAGACATATGACCTTTCTGGAGTACAGACAATGAGGACGTGGGAGAAGGGACACATCGGACAGTGGACGATGACAATGCAATGACAATTTGTATATTCTTAAGGGTTCGTGGGAGAGGGGAAGTGGGAAGGGAGCAGAAATATGGGGAGCTGGGGCCTAGGTAGAAGGAGGATGTTTCCAGAATTATTATGGCAACAAGTGTGCAAATGTGGTCTGCATACAATTGATAAATGTATTGCTCATGATAGGAGTTGTATGAGCCCCCAATGAAATAATTTATAAAAAAGAAATTAAAATAAAATAATAATGATTTATAATATATCAAAGGGTGGCGAGGGTGGGAGGATGAGGAAGGGTAGGGAAGGAAAAAAGAGGAGCTGATACCATAGACTCAATAAAAAGTAAATGTCTAGAAAATAATGACGGCAACATATGTAGAGATAGATATGCTTTATACGATTGATGAATGGCTTGTTATGTCAGAGCCTCCAGTAAAGTGATCTTTTAATTTATAAAAATTGAGCTGCGGGCTGAGCCCCGGTGGCGTAGTGGTTGTGCGTGGGACTGCAGCCCACTGGGATGGAGGTTCGATTCCAGCTCCACAGGAGCAAAGGCTGGACCTCCTACTCCCACCACCTGAGGGCAGTGATGCCTCCCCCCCAAAAAAAAAAAATTTGAGCTGCTTAACCATGAAAGTGACTTTTCGGCTGAGCCCTGGTGGCCTAGTGGTTGAGTGCGGGACTGCAGCCCACAGGGTTGGCCATTCAAATCCAGCAGCAGCTCTCCAGGAAAAAGGCTGAGCTTCCTACTTCCACCAAGGCAGTCATGCCACACAGACACAAAAAAAACACTGTTGGGCTGAGCCCCGGTGGCGTAGTGGTTGTGCGCGGGACTGCGGCCCACTGGGATGGAGGTTCAATTCCGGCTCCCAGGAGCAAAGGCTGGGCCTCCTACTCCCACCACCTGAGGGCAGTGATGCCTAAAAAAATTTTAAAAATAAATAAATAAATAAATATAAATAAAAAAGAGTGGAAAAAAGAGTCACTCTCTCTCTGTTTCTCTCCTCCTCTCCCTCATGTAATCCCTTTCCCCACTCGCACTCTCTCGATATGAGCCACCTGACAGGCTGAGGTGAGCATGCTACCATGAAACGTGTCTGACTCTTATCACTCTCCTGTCTCATGCGCTATCTTTACTATAATAAACTGCCATCGCTGTAAAAAAGAAACAGAAAGTGACTTTTCGATTGTGTTCTCCTTAAATAGCTTAATGAGTTTGGTTTGCATGGTCTTAAAGAGCCATAAACTAAGTGTTTTCCCCTGTCATCAAGCCTGCGTGGAGCTGCAGGAGTAAGGGGTAGTGGGCGCTCAAAGTCAGAATTGGCTGTGGTGCTCCTGGGGATAACTTTGATCTTGCTGAGATTGGAATGTGCACGTGTGACTGAAGAATGTTCCTGAACCACGTCCCCAGAGGACTGCTGCTTGTCTCCGGGAGCTATGCTTTGTGCTGCCCACGTGCCCCTCCAAGTCTGGGCATCTTCAAACCTCAGCATCATCGTTTCTCAGGCCGAAGGTCATTGGAGTCATAGGAAGGGCAAATGGGTGCTGGGTGGCTTCCGTGCCGTCAGTGGCTGAAATCCACCCGCCCGTCCACCTGAGAAGCTGACAGCGCCCGCGGGGCAGCCGTCCTTGCTCTGGCTAGGTTTCTGGGGAGGCTGACCTTGGTTCTTGCTTCTCAACGCTGACAGGACTCACGGGGCAGAAGCACTTTTGTCAAGTCACTTTTAGGAAGGGATGGGAAGTTTGGGGGAGCAGTCTCTGGTGGACCACGCCATCCCTGGAGCGTGCGCCGGGCTGCCTGGTGGGAGCCATGGGAGCGTTCTCCACTGCAGATGGCCTCAAGACCACAGAGCTGGGAACCGAGGGAGAGAGAGAGAGAGTCTGTGAGCCCCCACAGGGCGGGTGTGCAGGCCCATGCGCCCCCACTCCCAGGAGAGAGCCCACCCTGCGACCGGCCCGGGAGGCCCTGGAGGAGACGACTCCGTGAGCTGGTCTGCTTGCCACACTGTGGAGGCTTCAGTGTGGCGGTGACGCTGGAAACCACGCCACTGTCTTTCAACCCCAACAAGGTCACCCACGGTGAACACATGTCTGCGGAGCTTGCAGACAAAGAGTTGACTAGGCAAAAGAAGAGGCAGTGCATTCGCCAACAGAAACATTAAGAACCACAACGGCAGGGCCCTGTCCGGTGTAGCGCGTCAGAGGATGTGTCCACAGATTGGAAGGCGCACACAGTATGGCAACAGAAGCCCGAGGCCTGTGGGGTCTGGTCTGAGGCATAGCTTCTGCAGACACCAGAGGATAACACGGTTCACATCGCCATTCCCAAAGACCACGTCTGCTCTCCCACTGCGGGGAGCAGCCATGGAATCTAAGAACACTCCTTGAAGGTTCAACGATGGGCCGCTCCCGGTCCTGGGGAGACCAGAGTGTGGAGAAGCAAAAGCCACACAGGAACAATCAGTCCTTTAGACTCACGGACCACACCAACATCCGTGCCCTTCACTGGAGACCTGCAGAACTCGATGGTGCCCACCTACCCTCGCCAGCTGCTCTGAAAAGCATCACGTTAGAGGGCCCTGGATCCAGTAAAGGAACGCATGAAACGGCCCTCGACATCCCAAGAGAGCAGGCAGAGGACCCCTGATATTAGGTGACCCCTAGTCATGGTTCAGGTCTAGAACTGAACTCTCCTGTGTTAGAAGAATCAACCATTCAAGATATTAAAAGGACAGCATGTCTCCAGGGACAGAGTGGAGAGGGCTAGTTCAGAAGGAGGGATGGAGGAGACATAGGGGCAAAGTGGGGTAAGCAAGGTCCATTGAAGGGGCTGCCAGGATGAGTTGGGACAAAAATGATATGCATCATTAAATGTGCAACTGATGACCTGCTCTGTAAATCTTCATCTAATTCACAATTAAAAGTCTTAAAAAAAAAAAAAGTAGGGCTTAGCCCCGGTGGCGTAGTGGTTGTGCACGGGACTGTGGCCCACTGGGACGGAGGTTCAATTCCAGCAGTGGGGCTGGGCCTCCTACTCCCACCACCAGAGAGCAATGATGCCCCCCCCAAAAAAATAGTCTTTAAAAAATGACAGAGCAAGAGCTGCTTCCTTAAAGTAGGAGCAACCTTGGCGACTTGATGAAGGGAAGTCTGGGAGACCGTCGTTTACTGATAGAACAGAATTCGAATTGCAAAATTAATTAATAATTGGAATCTGAAGTGGAACACATAAAGACTGATATCTAGGCATTGGTGATCTGAAACGGGCTGGTACTGACCACTTTGAATCAATCCAGTGGCTTTACTATACTGGGAATGATCAATTCAAGAGGTGGGGTGTCACATTCTTCACTAAAAAAAGAACATTTCGGGAGATGAACAACAGAAAAGTGGGTGAAGGGAGACAGGCGATGTAAGATATGAAAATAATAATCTATATGTATTTTTTTGGGGGGGGCATCACTGCTTTCTGGTGGTGGGAGTATGAGGCCCAGCCCCACTGCTGGGATTGAACCTCCATCCCAGTGGGCCGCAGTCCTGCACACAACCACTACGCCACCGGGGCTCAGCCCAATCTATGTATTTTTAAGGGTTCTTGAAGGAGGGAAGGTGGGGGAGGGAGGGAGTAAAATGAGGAGATGATACCAAGGACTCATGTAGAAAGAAAAGCGTTTGAAAAGGATGAGGGCAACATATGCACAAATGTGCTTGACACAATGGACGCATGTATGCATTGTGATGAGAGCTGAAAGAGTCCCCCCATAAAAGTATTTAATAATTTTTAAAAAGAACATTTCAAAATCTATCTTGAAGTACAGTACTATTATGTAATAGTCTCTATATGCCTGCAATCAAAACCAGTTGATACAATTTTTATGCAAAGTTACATATCAACCCGTTGGTAGAAATCTTCAGTTTGTCCGTTATTATCTTTAGGGGTTGATAATAATGGACAAATTGAAGATTTCTACCAAATTCTTCAGTCTGAAGTGAATCGAATACGCATTTCGCATCATCGGTCATTGTGGATGGTTGGAATGCAAACGCTGGACTAAAGCAGACAGGTCGGTAAGACATGGCCTCAGCGATAGAAAGGAAATTGGAGATAGCATGAGAGGAGTTTGCAAGACCCATGACTTCTCCACTGCAGACACCGGTTTCAGAACGTCACCCGCAAAAATGCACACAAACCAACCAGACAAAATGTACAGAAATCAACTAACTGCCTCTGTAGGGCGAGTCGATGGAAAAACTCAAGATCAGCAGCTACAACGAAACCAGGCACAGACTGTGTCAGGCAGGGTTCTCTTAGAGAAATAAAACCAGGACACTCGTCACTCTTTTTATATAGTTATATAGAGAGAAAGGTATATAAGGTAAGAAACAGTTAACTATCTATAAAGCAGAACAGATTGCTCGGTGCAACTCACCGGCGGGAGACAGTAGAAGACTGGCAGTCCTTCAAGTTTTGAGGGCCGCCGAGTGGTCCTCTGGAGAGCAATTCAGCTATCGGTCACAGGCAGCAAACGACAGAGCAGGTCACCAACAGTCAACTAGATGACAGAGTCCAACAGTCCCCAGCTCAAGAGATGTATATCCCAGGAATGTGGAGAAGTAGGGCTTGAAGGATCCTCAACTCACAGCAACACAGTCCATGATTAGGTGTCCCACGGGTAGTGTGGCTTGGAGGTCGAGGCACAGGACGAACAAGGCAGCTCTCTGGTCTGAAGATCCAAGAGTAAGAGAGAGGGCGGGACTCGCCGAGCCCTTCCTATCTCTGCCCTTCAATTCATCCCACGTGTTCATTGGCCGTGCCGTCACAACAGACCCACCAATCTTCTGTGGCCATGTTGACATAACAAACCTCCCCATCACAGAGACCTTCGGTGGTACATGTGCAGGTTGAAGATGAAGAAAATTAAAACAAGTCGATGCAAGTCAATAACCTTGGCGATATCCTACTGAAATTTAGAGGCCATGTCAAGGAAAGATTTGATACCTTGAACAACTTATAAGCAAAGATCCGATGAATTATGGGCTGACACCAGGGGCTTCAAGCAGGAAGAAAGTCACCAAAAGACAAGAAAGAAAGAAAACATCAAAACGAAGGTCAGACGAAGGTCAGCGTAGCCAAGAGAACAACAGCCAGAGCGCACTGACAAGGCAAGCACCGTGAGGAGCTGGGCAAAGACCCGTGGCTAGAAAACCACACCAGAGTGTTGCTTCGGCGGCACACAGACTAAAATTGGAGCGATACAGAGAAGATTAGCATGGCCCCCCGCGCAAGGATGACACGCAAATTCGTGAAGCGTCCTATATTTAAAAAAAAAAGAAAAGAAAAGAAAAGAAAACCACACTCACTGCTGTAAAGTTGACCTTGACTCTCAGTGACCCGTCAGGAGGGGACAGAACTGCCCCGGTGGGTTTCCGAGTCTGTAAATTTTTAAAAGAGAAGGAAGTCTGGTCTTGCCGCTGTAGAGGATCTGGTGGTTTTGAACTTCTGATCTTGTGGTTATCAGCCCGCGCCACCACACTCCTCAAAGAAAAGAAAATGCTTCTCTCAGGCAGAAAGAACTGAAGGGAAAACAAACGCGCACAAAGCTGCGAGACTGAAAGATTCAATGGGCAAACGTTTTTGCTACTATCTGTAATTTTTCAAGGCATGGACAGTCTTTACAATCTGTTCTTCAGGGCTGAGCCCCGGGGGCGTAGTGGTTGTGCGCGGGACTGCGGCCCACTGGGACGGAGGTTCAATTCCAGCTCCACAGGAGCAAAGGCTGGGCCTCCTCCTACTCCCACCACCAGGGCAGTGATGCCTAAAAAAAAATTAAATTAAAATTAAATTAAAAAAAAATCTGTTCTTCGTCTGGAAACTCCACAGCTAGGGCGACCCTGGTGGAGTTTGCAAGACTGGAAGAGCAGCTTCCAACATCACAGCGACACGCAAGCCAGCCCAGGACAACGAACTTACCGAGAGAAAGATGGAAGGTGTGGCGGATCTGGTTTTGTTGGAGACCAATCCATGTCCGTGGAAGCAGCCACGGAGAAACCACACGACGGTGTCCTGGGCAGATCTGAAGAGAAGGGTGTCTCTTTGAGGCTTAAGGTGCGCCGACCCCAGTCACGCTATTTTGTTTTTGTTTTTTGAAGGCTCCTTAAAAAGGAGGAAGGCGAAACGGTGCTCGTGTCTTTGGGATGTGATACCAGGAGAGACCAGTCCCTGGGAAAGG
>PVJH01036113.1:0-19073 GCA_004026705.1 Nesogale talazaci | reverse complement strand
AGGCTGGGCCTCCTACTCCCACCACCAGAGAACAGTGATGCCCCAAAAACAAAACAAAACAAAAAAAAGGAGGCATAGGAAAAAAGGTACTATATATAGAAATTTCTGGGGTGAGGCCCAGGTAGAAGGGCAGGGGCCAGACCAAATCCAGGGTTACATGTGGTAGCCAGTTGACTGGGATTGGGGGGGGGGGGCAGGGAAGAGATGGCGATATGTAGTGGGGGAATGGGGCACTAACCCACCCAGGGAAGAGATGGCGATATGTAGTGGGGGAATGGAGATATTGTTTATATCTCCACAGGAAAAGAGGGGCCAAACTTAAAAGTCGGTATTCTAGGATGTGAATGCAGCATCACAGCATGGAGAGAGGAGCCAGTGAAGGGGTCTGATGGCCCAGTCCCAATCCCAACTATGAGGACAACCGCCCCTCCCCCGCCCCCAGGGGTGTTTGCTTTGGAGATCAGCACAGAGGCTACAGCTCGCAGAGATGGACATGTCTGACCAGAGCACCTAAGAGCAAATGAAGGGGGAAGAAGAGAGAGTGGAGTACATCCTAGCCTACTGAACTTCGAGGACCGTTTTCCCTCTCAGATCAGCCATTGCACCGAGAGGACCATATGGCCAGCCCCACTATGAAACACAAATGTCTCAAGGTCCTCTGGCAACTGGAGAGTTGGGAGTGCACTTGGTGTGATCCCACCACACCGAGGAAAGGGCATGCAGCAGAACAGCAGGAGGGGCAGAGCATGGAGTTCCAGAGGGAGTGCCAAGGATATACTTTGGGGCCAGGATATGGCACACCATCAGATTTAACTGGGGGACACTCCTAGAGGTCAACGAACAAACCTTGAACTATTATTTACAGGTTTTTCTTTGGTTACTATTGTTATTTTTTTTACTTATTTATAAGAGTTGTATGAGGCCACAATAAAGCAATTAAAAAGGGGATAAAGAGAAAATAAGTGATATTCACTATTCTAACCTATTTCTCATACATCATTTCGAATGTCATTTAACACCATGTAAGTAAAATATTCCCCTGAACCCCCCAGCTGCTGAGTTAATTTCAACTTAGAGGGCACTAAAGGACAAAGAACTCTAAGGATAAGCCTTCATTGAAGGCTGTAATCTCCAGGGAAGCAGATTGTCCCACCTTTCTCCTCCTCATTCAGTGAGAAAAATTTACATCAGCGTGGGCGTTTTGGCCTACTCTGTTACTGACCTGGCTGGTTCACCCTTCCTTAGACAACCTGGTAGTGCTCCGCTCCAGGAGGTCATCATATTAATGCAGAACTTAGTGCGGACACACGATAAGCATAGCGCCCTACAGCCCTAAACTCCTGGGTTCAAGCGCTCCTCCAGCCTCGGCCTCCCGCTTAGCTGGGACTACAGGCGCACGCCATCACCCCCAGCAGAAAAATTCATAGAAACACATGTTTTTAATACTACTTTAATGTCTTAACAAGAAGCTATGAGAAATTTTAACTTTAGTTCAGTAAAAGAAATATGATATTTTTATAATAAAAAACATCAAATACAAAAAAAAGTAGGCTGCTACAATGAATCCCCACTTAACCATCACCCAATTTCAACAACAGACTCATTAGATAATTTTATTTCATCTATAATTCTATTCATTCCTCTCATCATCATTTTCTACTAGATTATAACAAATTCAAGACATCACAATACATTTCTTAAATGCAAAAAAACTGTTATTATTTTAGGCAAAGATGTTTTTTTCTAAGTAACTGTGGTATAAAGATAAAAGTAACAAATGAAAGGAAACTTACCTGTTCCAATGTCTTTACTAACACCAGAGAAAATATCATCATCTACATATTCAGATAGACCATTTTCATCCAGTTGCCCTTCAATTTTGCTAATTGTTTTTGCAAGAGAAAAATCTGAGAAATCATCTGGAATGGCAACATCATTGGCATTTTGTCCATCAGAGTATTTCAATTTTATGCTAAAAATACATATATAATAAAGAAAGAAGACACATCTTGTACCCAAATAACAAAGTAGATCAAAATTACTATAAATGATTAATGTATGACATCTACAATAGATACGTTCATATATTACAAAAGATTTTACAGACATCCAAGTTTCATGCATAATACGATCAAAAATTACCAAAAAAAATGAATTTTATTTTATTTATTTTTTAAGAGTTAGGGATAAAATATAAAATAAAACTCATTTCTAAAAGCAATGAAGAATGGGTCAAGCTTAATCCGTCAATAAGTCTTTGGTTCTAAAAGGCTAATTTTTAACACACAAGCAGTGTTCCACGTTCCACTTGAAAAAACAAAAATTTCTTTAAAAAGTAAACTGAAACTCAGAAAGTAAGAAAATTTTCCAATTATGGAACTATTATGTGGCATGTTTTTTTCTTGATAAGTCTATTTTATATTTGTCTTCAAAATTTTAAATATTTAGCAGAGAAATGGTATAAGAATTAAATATTTTCAAGAATTATACTGCGGTGATTAGTTTGGATAATTATAGATGTATAATAATTGATAATTTACTGAGAGGAAGTGTAATGGTCCCCCTTTTGTTCTTATCCTAGGAAGTGTGCTGGGGCCTTTTTTTAAAATTGTCTATGGTCCCATGGAGAATCTTGAATTCTCTCTTATAAAAAAAAAAAGAGCATAAATTATAATCAAATGATGGTCTTATTGTAGAATAAAGGCTTGATGATCTACGTCTAACGTGTCGGTCACTGACGCACGGTGGGGCACAACTCTGACTCACATGGGATCTCTATCAGTTGGTGTCAACTCTATGGTGACAGGGATAGTCTTGTTTCACTTACAAAGCCATGCTGTCTTTTAGTTTACACCAGCACGTATGATATTCTGCTAATTACTGAGAGGTAGAAGACTGCTTAGTATAACCGAGAAAACAAGGCAGACATAAGAATCCTAGGTTCTACTCTCAATTCTAATAAAGTATCTCATAAAAAGATTTAAAAATTTTGAACTGTGGCTACTTCATTTAAAGAAACATTACAAGATATTCATTAACTGCTACAAGATACTTCTAAGTGGAAAATGTTTTAACTTAGTAAATGTGGATACAATATATGATATAAAAAGATTTGGAAAACAGTACTCTGTAATTGACAATGATTATACTAGAAATTATACAACTAAAATTATTAAAGCAATACTTTAAAAACTGTATTATACCTTGGATTTTTTTTCTTTCCATTATTTGTGGAATGTAGTTTGTTTTGAACCTTGTTTACTGGAACAGCATTTTTGGTCTTGAGCTAAATGAAAAGAATTTAAATTAATGATTAAATAGACTGATTGTCTGCCAAGGAAAATAGTTTTGTATTATATGGAAGTGTACTTTTTTCAACAAAGAACTGTTTTTATTGAGTTAACTAAATTATATTTTGCAGAAATCCCAGAAAAACATTTAGACAGGACCTAGAGATGGTCAGAATCAATATATTTTGGGAAAATAAATATAAAATATTTAAAAATATTCAACTAGCTAGTGGAGCATTAAATGTTAATATTCTGACTCAGAGAATTTAATTCTCCCAACTCATTTAATGATTATTCATCCAACAGGTCATCTCTTGTGTTCATATTTACTGTTCCCTTGGTAGGGAATTTGTAAATCCCAGTATGCCCAGCACCTGGAATATGACCTCGACACCATAAACCTTTAAATGAATGAATCTTTAAAACCACTTTCTTAATAGAAGAGTAGCTTTCTTTCCCAGGTCTTCTACCGACCTATAAGATTTGGTTTCTAAAAGAAAAATTAAGAAGTCTCAGGTTGCAAACCCACTGCACTTAGATATTTGCTCCCTAATGGTTGCAAATGCATGTCCAAATTGTTCAAAAAACAGAGACCAAAAAAAGATTAAATCTATTTTATGAGTAACATTCCATTAAGGCATCCCTTATGAGTATCAAGGTTTATATTTCAGCATATCATCTCTTTTGTGAAAGAGAAGTATAAAACATAGCTTTCTATATAATATAGTTCTATTGAGAGAAAGTTTCACTTCATACCTTAGTTTCTGAATAAAGATGAACTGTCTCGTCAGATGATAACCGATCTCTACAGACCAAAAATACACACTATATAATAATGATCAATAATACTTAGATTCACTAATTTAACAGCATTTATATTCAAGTTGACTTTGCTAGAATTCTAGTAAACCATGTTAATCTATTTTGAATGAGTCTTTCAAACAAGACGAGTGATTTAGTTAAATAATTCACCTTGAAGGAGATAAGCTACAGCACCAATATTTTTGTAGGAAAATATAGCATTAATTTAATGACTAGAAATCAAGGATTATCCATTTCACAAAATAAGTCACCAACAGAGCTTCTAATTGTGCACATACCCACTGCTATCATTCTTTTAATGCATATAATTACTTGGTCAATGTCTGTTTTTCTTTCACACCATGAACTCCTTGTTGATAAAAATCATATCCGCCTTGGCACCGCTTTATGCTTAGTACTTGGCACAGTACCTAGCACATAATCTTTAAAATTGGTGCTAAATAAATATTTGCCGGATGAATGAATAAATATATCTATAAATACCATTCATTTATATGCAAAGTTTTCAAAATATGTTTGCAGTTTAAAATAAAGAGTTTTTACGGAGATCTGAAAACTATGGCATATGGGCTGAATCTCCCCACACCCATTCATTTGCTGCCTACAGCTGTCTAGCAACTACCACAATAGAGTGAGCAGTTGTGGCAGCCAGAGTGTTTTAGTGATCAGAATTAGTTATTATTTAACAGAAATACCACAACAGGGTGGTTGTGTCAATAGAACAGACAATAGAAATCTATTTTCTAGGTTTAGGAAGCTGTTGTTAAGCGCCATCAGATCGATTCTGTTTGTGTGGTCTTCTTGATGTCCTCCCACAGTACATCAGGTCTTCTGTCCTTAGCGTTCAGTGGGTCAAGTTATTCTTGGGATGTGGATTATTCTAAAAATTCAGGTGGGGGCTGAGCCCCAGTGGCGTAGTGGTTGTGCGCGGGACTGCGGCCCACTGGGACGGAGGTTCAATTCCAGCAGTGGGGCTGGGCCTCCTACTCCCACCACCGGAGAGCAGTGATGCCCCCCCCCCCAAAAAAAAAATTCAGGTGGGATATCCTGAAGGTCATTATTTTTAAATTGTTTTATTGGTATATACCGCATATATCACACAATGTAATTGTTTGATCATATTAAGAATATTTGTATAATTGCCACCACAATAAATTTCAGAACATTTCCTTCTCATACTCCTTGTTATTAGCTCCCCATATTTCCTTGTATCCTTCCTTGTCCTGTCCCTATCCAGTTACTTTCTCCATAGCTCTACCTATCCTGGGTTTCTTTTACAGAAAATCAAACAAAACACAATCACACAGAATCATACAAAGTAAACAAATAAGAAACCAACAACGACTACACAAAACATAAAAAAACCTCATTGAAGAAAAAGCAGAAAATATGAAAACCAAAACTCTAAAATGGATCAAAAGTCATTACATTTTGTTTTTTGTGGTTTTTTTTCTTTTTTGGGGGGGGGGGGCGGCATCACTGCCTCTGGTGGTCGTGGGCGCTACCCAGTGCTGCTCCTGAGAGCCGCTGCTGGATTTGAACCTCCAAGTCCGTGGGCCGCAGTCCCGCACTCAACCACTTACGCCATGGGGACTCAGCCCCAAAAGTCATTACATTTTAACCCAACTATATCCACCATAATTGACTCTAAAAGCAAAGCTATTTACATCCTTCAAGTAGGTCAGAGGGTATTCACTGGAGACTTAATCCATGGAGACCTTGCAACAGATTTTGGGCTTCCACTGTCAATCATAGCCTTCTGCAAACTGGGTGTTCACAATTTAACTATTTCCTCCTTCTAGTTAGGGTTTCATGATTTATAATCCTTGATCACCAAAGCTGGTGCAGTTTTTCTGTGTAGACACCTCACTGACACGGCTGCTTGTCTGAAGACAAGTCTTTAAGACCCCAGACACTATTTTTTTTTCTGAGAGTGAGGCACCACCCGGCTTCTTCACCACACTTTGCTCTAGCACTCTTATCTTCAGTGATCTCTTCATGAGGACAAGCATCAGAGTCCTGTCATAAGAACTAATTAGAGGGCTGAGCCCCGGTGGCGTAGTGGTTGTGCGCAGAACTGCGGCCCACTGGGATGGAGGTTCGATTCCAGCTCCACGGAGCAAAGGCTGGACCTCCTACTCCCACCATCTGAGGGCAGTGATGCCAAAAAAAAAAAAAAGAACTAATTAGATAGGGGTGAGAACTAAGTTTAATTCACATTCATATATCTATGGCTTATATATGTCTCTAATTTAGTTTAGAGATAATGTTATCGTTTTATGCTAGAGAACATTATAAGTCACCTCCTGGGGCATAAGGTAATTATATTGACAGTGTCATTAATTTAGCCTATGGTAAAGAATTTACAACACTGTTCAGAAAAGTAAATTACAGACATATAGGTCAGCTTCAGAAAGTAATATATGAATTGTTGATTCATACAGATTAAATTCTTAGGTGACTGGACATTAATTAAACAAACAATGCCACCAGATTTATATATTTATAAGTTTTAAGTCCAAGGAGGTATATCTGTTACATAAATCTGCTACAGTGAGTTTGCAGTAAGGCCCAATTCACTTGGTGAGTTTTTATATCAAATCCTTCTGGTGAGGCTTAAAATGGCAGTCTACATCCTGTTTGTCTATAGCACATTGGACGGATTAACAAAGGCTGGAAAGAAACAAGGTCAAGAGTGTCCAATTAGGAATCTAGTTTGGGTATACTCTACACTTGGGATCTATATAAATATTAAGGTATTGGGATTTTTTTTCCCCTAGTGGGAGGTTGCTTTTCCTGGTTTATCCACCAATAGTAATCTATCCATCTGCCTTCTCATGGACTTGTATGTTTTCCCATAGTCTCTTCTGATAGATGTAATCAATCTGATTTCTATGTATTTCACCCAGGGAAGTCCACATGTTGTTGGAAAAAGGTATTTGTGATGAACAAGTCATTTGAAAGTTTTCATTTGCTAATTGATGAACAAGTCACTTTAAAGTTTTCATTTGCTAATTGCTTAGAAGTGGATAATCTACTTCTTTGCTGCCTGTTTTTAGTCTAGATGCCCTGCTGAAACTTGTTCACCTGGGGTGGTCCAGCTGGTATATGAATGATTGGTTATGTAGCTTCTACCGTCAGAGTAACACATGAGCCATCACATTATGGAAAACAAGTGATGATAAAAATGAAATGGTTTTCCATTAGAAGCTACCTACATATTCACACATGAATTTATTTTAATATATTTGTTGTTAGGTGTTCTTTCATCAGTCTCAGAATGATCCTTTTTTATAGCATAATACAACACTGTCCATTTTCTGTGTCAGTGTCACAATCATTATGCTTGACAGCCACTGGGTCAAACCATTTGTTGGTAGGTTCTTTTTCTCTGACCATCTACTTTACCATGCATGATGTATTTTTCCAGGCTGATAACTGTAGAAAGTATGTGAAACTGTCCTGTCATCTTCATTTCTGAGGAGCACTCAGGCTGTACTATTTCAAGGAGAGATTTGTTTTCTCTCTGGAAGCCCAAGATATATTTAATATTCTTTGTCAATTAATTCTGAGGCATCAATTCTTTTTGTTTCCTTTATTTACTATCCAGCTTTCACTTGCATTTTAAAGAACTAAAAAAAAGCAAGGCATACCTTAGTCCTCAACATATCTTTGCTCTTTATTATTTTAAAGAGGTTTTGTTTGTCTGTTTGGGGCCTTTTTCTTTCTTTCTTTTTTTCAATAGACTTGCCCAATTCCGTATCTCATTTGATTTGACTACTGTTTCCATGAACATATATTGGGACCCAAACAAAATGAAATCCTTGGCAAGTTCAATCTTTTCTCAAGCAATGAAGTTGCTTATTCATCAAGTTGTAAGGATTTTTGAGTTCTTTATTTTAAAGTATAGTCCATATTGAAGCTTAAAGTCTTTGATCTTTGGGCTGAGCCCCAGTGGGGTAAGTGGTTGAGTGTAGAACTGCAGCCCGCGGGCTTGGTAGTTCAAATCCAGCGGCGGCTCTCAGGAGCGGCATTGGGTAGCGTCCACGACCATCAGAGGCAGTGATGCCCCCCAAAAAAACAAACAAACAGAAAAACAAACAAAAGTCTTTGATCTTCATCAGTAACTGCTTCATGAACTCTTTTATTTTTAGTAAGCAAAGTTGTCCTCTGTACATTGTGGATTCTTTACATAATATAGTTTCTCAGATTTGCTTGGTATAAAGACTGAGTAAGTATTTTGAAAGGATACAACTCTTGTTCTATGCAACTCTTGTAATATCTCCTTGCTCTAGTTCAGGGTGGGGAGTGTCCTTATAAGGCCTGTGAAAATCATTAATACGAGGTCAAATCACATGCCTCACCAAACACAAGCAATTATAGCTATCACATGAGTTAACTAAATGCAGCCAAATATGTATTGATGTTATTAGATCCCTAGGAGTCAGCTTTGACCTATAGCGACCCTAGACACAACAAAAACAGGGCATAGTCCTGTATCATCCTCATAACTGTTCCTATGCCTGAGCCATTGATGCAGCCACCATGACAACTCATCTCTTTGAGGGCCTTCCTCTTTTTCATTCCCCTTCCACTTTACCAAACATGATGTCCTTCTCCGGGGACTGGTCTCTCTTAAGAGCATGTCCAGGGCTGAGCCCCGGTGGTGTAGTGGTTTGGCGGTTCAAATCCAGCAGCAGCAAGGCTGGGTAGCTCCCACGACCACCAGAGGGCATGATGCCAACAACAACAACAACAAAATAGAGCATGTCCAAAGTACATGAAATGAAGTCTTGCCATTCATGCTGCAAAGGAACATTCTGGATCTACTTCTTCCAAGATAGATTTGTTTGTTCTTTTGACAGTCCATAGTACTTTCAATCTTCTCCAGCAACACAATTCAGATGCATGGATTCTTCTTCAGTCTTCCTTATTCAATGTTCAACTTTCACTTGCATATGAGGAAAGAAAGAACACCATGGCTTTGACCAGGCGCCTTCCAGTCTTTAAGGTAACATCCTTGCTGTTCAGTACTCTAAAGCAGTGGTTCTCAATCTTCCTAATGCTGTGATCCTTTAATACAGTTCCCCATGTTGCAGTGACCCCACATGTGGGCGTCTTTGCACATGGGCCAACCTGCCTGGAGATGGATAGAGGAAGTGTGCCTCGGTTCCTAAGTCTATTGGAAACATGGTCTTAGGAGATTCCTGTGACCCTACGTTGAGAACCCCTGCTAAAGTCTTATGAGATTTACCTACTGCAATACACCTGACAGCTTCAGACTTCAATATGGATTACAACTCATTGTAAAAAAGACCAAAACCTTCACAATTGTACCAATAAGGAATATCAGGATAAATGGAGAAAAGATTGAAGTAGACCAAATAAGTCATTCTAAATTTTAAGTTGATAATTTTGTATGGCCTGCAAATGATGTCGCATGAGCCACACAGTTGAATGCATTTGCCCAGTCTTGTTTTAGCCAAGATCCATCTGACATGAGCAATGAAATCTTTAGTTCCATATCTTTTTCTGAATCTAGTCTGAATTTCTGGTAGTTTTTTGTTGATGGACTTTTGCAACTGTTGTTTAATTATCTTCAGAAAGATTTTACTTGCATATGACACAAAGAAAACTGTTCAATAATTTCCATGTTCTGTGGGGTCACCTTTTGGGGGGAGCAGGCACAAATATGGATTTCTTCCAGTCAGCTATCTTCCAAATTTCTTTTTTTTTTTGTGGGCATCACTGCCTCTGGTGGTGGTGGGCGCCACCCAGTGCTGCTCCTGAGAGCCGCCACTGGACCTGAAACGGCAAGCCTGCAGGCCACAGTCCCGCACCCAACCACTACGCCACCGGGGCTCAGCCCCCAAATTTCTTGACTTAGATAAATAGGTACATCCAATGCTGTATTCATTTGTGGAATATCTCAAAACAATATTTGAAAAAGAAAGCAGTTACTTGCCTTAAATTGTCATCATCCTTCTCTGCATAAGATGTAATTTGTGAAACAGGCCGAGCTCGTACCGCTTGCTGATCTCTCTAGTTAAATATGGAGAAGTAATTTGTAATACAGAAAATGCCATAAACTAAGATATATTCACGTCTTTCTGATATTAATCCATTTTTGCATTGCCTTTGGTCTCTATGACATAAAGCTACAGAATTCTCAATGCGATGGCATAAGATTACCCCTTTACCTTCCACTGGCTATGGGCTAATAAGAAAGTTGATTTTATAGGAAAAATGTAAGAATATCAATGTATTTCTATGATTACTGCTTCAGCACTACATTAACTTCTTCCCTAGTGTGGCAGTCACCTAATTAGGTGTCAATTTGAGGATTAAGAGTATAAGGGTGGAGTCTGTCCTGTCAATTTTGAGAGAGCCAATGAGACCTCTATGTGGGCCTGGCTTTCTCCTGAGAATTCTGGGAAATCTGGCCATATTAACCTCTTGGAAGTGTGAGACTCACTACTTAGTCGCTTGGAGACGCTCTACTGACAAGACACAAGGCTGACTCCTTGTGAGACATCCCGGAGAAGAAGCCACTTTGTCCTATCCTGATGGAACCAGATTGTGAAGCCAGAGGAGCCACTTGGAGAACCCTGCCAGCACTGAGATGTTTATAATGCCACTGGATCCATTCTACCCATCTGGCTTGTGATCATCTTACATTCAGCATCATTGCATGTGCTTCCTGAGTCTGAAGACATATGGGCTAATGTCAGACTTAAGACCTTGGACTAGATTGGGTTGGGATGTTTTCTTAATGTACAGTTGCTCTTCTATATAAAACTCTTTCTTATACACATGTGAGTGTCTATGGATTTGTTTCTCTAGTCTACCCAGACTAACACACCTGGTAACATGCAAAGAAAAATTTTAAAACTCTGAAGAAATAATAAAAAAGAGGAACCCAAGCAGCAGTAGTAAAACATCTGCAAACAGGCAAGCTTTAACACTGAGAAAACCGGGAAGACTCAAACGACAAAACACCAACACAAAGGCTTTTGACAAAACACCAACACAAGGCTTTTGACAGAGACATCAGAAAATGAATGGTGAGTAAACAAATATTAATATGGCAAAGGTTATATGGAGTTAGCTTCTGCAGGGGTAGAAACGCCCCCTCTCTCCTTTTCCTTTCTCAGTTTTTCCCAGTTTTCTATCTTGTTTAATTTTGAAAAGGGGCGCTGTTTAGGGGTTCATCAAAGCATAATACATAATGAAACCTTTGTTCTACTATAATGTTGGATTTCTTCCAGTATCTTCCTGCTCTTTGGATGCCGTCAAAAATTCAAAGATAGAATAAATATATTTTATTTGTCATAAAGAATTTCAATAGAAGTTCAACTACTAAACCTGTATTCGTTTATCCAAAGATATTATTTGAAATGCTACATCTGAAAATTTTTTATTCTTAAACCAACAAATATTATAGACCCAAAAGGCATTAAAATAAAATATTACCTAGATTTTTTTCCCTGTTCTGCCAACACTTTTATTTAATTTTTAGTGTTGAGAGCAGGAATTCTAACCACATTAAGATAAAGAATGGGGAAAGTTTTTAAAAGGTGGTTTTTTTCCCTCTGAGTACTACTATGGAAAAAAAGTAAACTCATTGCCATCAAGTTGATTCCAATTCACGGGACCCGGTAGGGCAGAGTAGAAGTGCTCCTTTGGGTTTCTGACACCCTAACTCTGGATGGGAGCTGACTTTCCAGGGGAGCAGCTGGTGAGCTGAAGCCTCTCTTGTGGTCAGCAGTTCAGTGCTTAGCCGACCACACCTCCAGAGCGCCTCAGTACTAATATAGCCCACTGATTCATAATGAGAATGGGGATGTTTACAGGAAGACTACCCATTCAGAGCATGCTATCACATTGTCTAGTGATAGTCTTGTTACATTTTCCTCATTAGAAACATGATTCTAAGAGTTTGGATTATACCCATTTTAAGACCTTAAGAAACTGTGGGTTAGTACTAAAACATCAAGAAATATATATATATAAAGAAATATCTGCATATTAGTGACGATTGTTTCCTTTATTGAACTTTCTTAGACCACTTTATTTCTCTCCCTACTGAGTTACTACTGTTAATTCTACAGGTACTTAAAATATTAAGCTTTCAGTAATTGGGAGAATTATTTTTTTGTTTTTGTTTTTTTTGGGGCATCACTGCCCTCTGACGGTGGGAGTAGGAGGCCCAGCCTTTGCTCCTGTGGAGCTGAAATTGAACCTCCATCCCAGTGGGCTTCAGTCCCACGCACAACCACTATGCCACCGGGCTGAGCCCTGGAAGAATTATTAAATATGATTGTTGTTAGGTGCAATCAAATTGATTCCAACAACCAGGGTTCATTTATCAAATATTAACATTATTAAGTCCATGAATGAAACAGAGCATGTAAATAGAAAAATTTTTAGAAAATATACGCATACTAAAACATAAACATACATATATATATATATATATATATTCATGCTGTTTGTGATAATTCATTGAGCTTCATATTTATTACTTTGGGTATTTTTTTTGGGGGGGGGGGGCATCACTGCTCTCTGGTGGTGGGAATAGGAGGCCCAGCCCCACTGCTGGAATTGAACCTCCGTCCCAGTGGACCGCAGTCCTGCGCACAACCACTACGCCACCGGGGCTCAGCCCTACTTTGGGTATCTTTTTGATTATGTATAAACCAAAAACCAACTTGTTGCCACCAAGTCTATTCTGACATTGACTTTATTATAAGACAGAATAGAACTTCCCCATAGGATTTTCAAGGTTTTCATATCTATGTAAAAGTGTCTTGGTGATTAAGAGTTTGATTGCTATCTGAAAAGTCAATGGTTTAAGTCCATTCCTGGCACAAACAAAAAGACCAGGAAAGACTGTTGTTATTGTTTCTAACTCAGAACAACCCTATATACAAGTAAAATGAAGCACTACCTAGGCCTGCATCTCCCACACAATCATTGCTAGTTTGAGCCCATTGTGGTAGCCACTCTATTCTTGGTGACAGTCTTCCTCTATTCCCCAAGCATGATGTCCTTTTTCAAGGACTGGCCACTCCTGCTACCAGGTCAAATTAGACAAGATTAGACAAAATCTCACCATCCTTGCTTCTAACGAGCATTCTGGCTGCACTTCTTCCAAGATAGATTTGTCTGGTCTTTGGAAAGCCGAGGAATAGTCAATATTTGATACTAATACCATAAGTGAAAGGTGTCTACATATGAATAGACTACATATCAGAAAGACTGCAGTCTAGGAAACTTAATGGAACAGCTCTACTATGTCCTATAGGTCACGATACATTGAAATCAACCACTTGGTACACCCTAGGAGCAGACTGCCATATCTTTCTCCTATAGTGAGTTCAAAATGATCATCTTTTGGTTAGTAGGGGAGTGCTTACCCATTCTGCCACTAGGCTTCTTTGTGTACATATGTTGTGTTTTGTTGTTGTTGTTGTTCCTTTTTATTTTTAAATCATCTTATTTATGTTTTTAAAAGTAAGCATTTACATGAAAGTAATTGTACATTTACTTACGATTACTTCCTCAGCTTGTCGAACCAAGTCGGCTGTTTTTGCCTCCAATTGTGCATTCAAACGTCTAAAAGCATAAAATAATTTAATGGCTGTGATATACCGAAGAAGATTCTATCAATAGTTAAAATTAAGTTTCAGCAACACAGATTAACAAACAAGTGATCGAATCAGCAAATGTTAAAACAAACACATTATGCTTTTCCACTAAAAGTAACATGACTATTATTCTATACTCTCCATGAATTCTTCTTCCCTGAGATAAGAAATCAAACAGAAACTCCTGGTGTTTGCTTGGCCCTTTAGGCATTTGGGGGAGTGGCTAATTTATGGCGTTTGGGAGAATTAACTGAGTGGGTTGGAGTCAGTTCCACTTTTCCTTTAGGGAGAAGCACACCTTCAGATAGTTCACGTGCTAACCCTGCTTCTCCAAATCTAGGTCTTCCCCTAAGTGAAGACAAAGGTTGGGGATAGACCGGCGCTGTCGCGGGGTTTGTTGCTGAAGTTGAGGAGGTAAATCTGGGGTTTCAATATGCTGCACCAGAAAAAATAAAAGCAATTATTTTGAACTCCATCTGTCCTAATTTGGTCCCATCTAAACTGCAAAAAGTGGCAACTCATCAAAGGAAATAACCTCTAAAAGAAAGTTTGTTTCCCCCTTTAAACAGTTAAAAAGAAATGAAAATTGGGGGGCTGAGTGGTTGAGCGCGAGGCGGCAGCCCGCGGGCTTGGCGGTTCGAATCCAGCGGCGGCTCTCAGGAGCAGCATCGGGTGGTTCCCACGACCACCAGAGGCAGTGATGCCCACGAAAAAAAAAAGAAAAGAAAAGAAAAGAAGATCTGTTCACAGTCCATCACCTTTTAAGCAAGCATCTTCTTAGAAATGGGAAAACTATTCACAAGTCACAGAAAAAAGGCAGGGCCAAGGAACGAGCTGGGGGGGGGGGGGGGGGGGGGGGGGGGGGGGGGGGGGGGGGGGCGCGAGTGGAGGCTGTGTGCAGTTCCCATGATCCCGTCACGCTCAAACCAAATAGTTGCTGGGACGGAGCCTCTTTTGGAGGCAAGGAAGAAGGCAAGCCCCCCTGCCGGATTCCTTACTTATATTCTTCCTCTTGGGCGAGGAGGGCCCGGCGAGCTGTGGGCGCGGGCAGGACGCGTGGCTGGCGCGGAGTCCCGGGAACGCTCCGTCTCTGCAAGAGAGAAATGGAAAGGGAGGCGTCGTCCTCTGGCCACGCCTGCAGTTAGCGGCCATCCAAGAGCATCCAAGGCATCAACAGACCCTCACACCGCGACCAGCCATGCTTCGCCACGGCGACCTGGTTACCACGGCAACCACACATCTTCCCGCGAGACTTGCCGCAGCCCAGGCTCCAGTTCAATCCTCCCGCCTCCCCCTGAAAAGGGCGCGAGGCGCAGGGCGGGGCCTCGGAGCTGGGCGCTGGATTCTGCCAGGGGCTGCGGAGCGAGCACCCCTATTGTGCATTGCCTCAAGAAACTGGAAACCATCGAAGTGCAGTTGACCATAACCTGGTATGAATCAAACTTGAATTCTTTCCAACTAAAGAAGGCAAGTTCAGTAAAACCTGTGCTCGATGATGATTTTCTAGTCCGCCCTTCACGCCTCTAATAAAATCGAAGTCTTCAATGAAAATCTAAATTTCTGATGTCTAACTTTTGTTTGCAACAAAAGAGAGTCCCGAGTCTCAAGTCAGTCTTCCTGAGTGTATACCCAATCAAAGCAATCAACAGATAACTGATTCTGCTGTATGTCCTGCCTTTGGCGGGTCACGTTCAGTGTCAGTTACGTCGTGTGTCACCTGGGAGTAGGATTATTACTCACCTCACAGAGTGTTGATGAAAATTAAACAGTTTAGGCTGGTGCCTGGAACACACATTTAATAGATGGCACCTGTGTCACAGCAGCTCTGAAAGCTTGAGAGTTTTAAAATTTACAGTAATCTTAACAGACATAAATAGTCAGGTTTTTTAAAACAGTAAAATAAATAATAAGGATCCAATCAAATAAATGATACTCATCCATTCACCCTGACTCAGCGTTAGACAAAGAATTTGATGCCTGCTTTGGATGCCCGTAGACACCTGCCAAATCTCTCAAACCTTCCTCCAATGCCAGAGGTTAAAGCTATCTTGAATTTTGTGCCTATCATTTCCTCACATCTATTATTTCATTAGTCACAGGAAATCATACATTATGTGTTCATTGGTGACTTCATTTATTTATATTTTTTAGATTTATCTATGTTAATGCATATAACCGTTAATTTTTACTACTTTCTATTATACCACTGGGTCTCTAGAATTGCTAAAGAATATGTGCACATACTGAAATGTAAAAGCTGCCTAGGTTATGCTTTTAAAGATAGGGCCTTAAAGATCTCGCCCTCCTTATACCCCGTCTTTTCTGCTTTTCACTGCAAAGAAAAAGGACTGGAGACATGAGTTCTTGGAAACTTAAAAACAACAGAACTCACTGCCATCAAGTTGATGCCAATGGGACCCTATGTGACAGGGTAGAACCAGCCTTGATATTTTTCAAGATTATAGCTCATTTATTTATTTTTTAGAAACCTACTATAGCTCTTTACCCTTTCTCCAGAGGAATAGCTGATGGTTTCAAACTTCTGGTTGGGTTAGCAGCCCAACCTCTAACCACTCCAAATTCTAACATGCTTAAATCCAGACTGTTACATGAAAACCAAATACCTTCTTCTTATTTTGGGTCTCAGTTACAGTAAATCCACTGCTGCCATGTCTGTTCTGACTCACGGTGACCCTTGTGGGACAGAGTAAGATCATACCACAGATTATACCACAGTATGAAAGCAAACTCTGTGGGTGGTAGGTTTAAATTGTTGTCCTTCAATTATAGTAGAAAAAATATAAAATCCACTTGCTATACTTTTAAAAAAATTCATGGAGAACCCAGATGGTAGACCAGGCAGATACAATATCCAGATCCTCTTAACAAACACTTGAGAAACCGGATGAAATGGATTTGGATGGCAATATGGGGAACCAGACATTCAAGAGAACAAATAAAGTATCTACTGGTGGGAAAGAGACACTGAAGGAAGACAGTAAACAAGACAAGGTGCAGTAAACTGCCAGCCAGTGCAGTGTGACTATTGTGAATGACTGCAAACAGCATCCAATCAAAGAAATGGAGAACTGAGTCTGCTGGCTCAGGACACCACCAACAACCACATGGTATAGGTACATTTTTAAAAATTGAAAAATAAATTTATTAATTGAACAGATAATAAAAAACCAAAACAACCACCGCAAAAAGTTACTGGTTATGTTAGAGCTGTGACTTCCCCTGCCTACTTGGCATAACCTGGGGACCATTTCCATCTCCACTCCCCCTCCCCATCCCATTGCTAGAGTTGTGCTCTTTTTCCCCTTAACCTTTTGTCTTGAATCATCCATCTCCACCCATTTTTCTCTTTTCCTTTCCATGTTTGTCTTCTTCTTTCCTGGCCCATTTGCTTTTCCTATTGGGTCCTGCGGAGAGGGCCCTGACCCCCATGCTGCCAAATAGGATTGCCTCCTCCAACTGCCCCCGTGGATGGAGTGCACACTCCCACAAAGGGCTGTGATGCTGCTGGCTAGCGCCCTCACCAATACTATATTACTTGTTTTCTTCCATTTTTTTCTCTTTTCCTTCTATCTACCCCTACTTATGTTTTTGTTCCTTATTAGCCCACTCTCTGCTTTCGGTTTTCCTCCCTGGGGCAAGTTACTGCCTCCTCTCTGTGGTCTGCAGCAACTGTCCCACTCCCCTTTGAATGGCAATGTATGCTCCCCTGCACGAAATCTGTTTCTGTCGTAGTTGTGGGGCAACTAAGATCACTTCACTTGATCTTAGCCAAAAGGCCGACAAGCAATATGGCAGCTAACACTTGTGAAAACTTTTAACCTTTTTTTCACCCACTTTTTTATTTCCTTTCTCTCCATCAGACTCTGGTTTGTGGATCTGTCTGAGAAGGTATCCTGACCACACCACATACAGGGTCAGTGGTGTCTGCCTCTGACCCGCCACATTCAGTGCTCTGTGCTTCTGTGCAAGGGGCCCCACACTGCCACCACAAGGGTGCTTGACAGCCAGTGCTTGTGGGCACTGTGCCACATTGGTGAGCTTTTTCCTTCTTTCTTTTCTCTCTGTTGACACCGAATTTTCTTCTTCCTTACCCTCATCTCTCCCTCTCCCTCTAGCAGTCAAGAGCCAGTGACAATGCCCAGTCATATCCACCTTTTGGCTCTCCCCCTAGTCCAGCACTTCTGCTCAATGACACACAGTGACTGGCACTTCCGCACCTGCTCTCAACTAGTCAGCCCAATCAGAGACTCTGCTCACACTCCCATAGCTACCAAATCGACCCAGAGGCAGCTGGGTAGGACAACCTACCACCTGTTTCCCCCACGCCTAACCTGTTGCACAACTAATTACAGCAAAACAAAATATTACGGAAGCAAACCAACATATAATCACCAAATTACTACAAGAACACAGTAATGTCTCAGAGACAACAACTTCAAATCATATGTAAAACAATTTAAAACACGCACACACACCAAGATAAGATACCTCAAATAAATGAGTAAACTACAAGATCAGAAAATATTTCAGAAGAGGAAATACTATTGGAACAATTTAATATGGAATTTAAATTAATTATACTTAGGCACTTGCTGCAGACTGAGAAAATTCAAGGAAGCCATGCGCAAAATGAAGGAAATACAGAAAAAGCCCAAGAAGAAAGTTTTAAATTACAAGAATAAGAAAAATAAATGGAAAATTAGAAACCATACAAAAATAACAAATATAAGTACAGAAGATTAACACTGTACTTTCAGTAGTACATAACACATAAGCCAAAAGCAAACTTAACATCACCGTTGAGTCATTCTGATTTATAAGCAACCCTAGACAACAAGATAGAACTATTGCTGTGGGCTTCCAAAACGGCTCCTCTTGACAGGAGTAGAATGCCGTATCTTTCTCTCATGAAGCAGCTGACGGTTTCGAACTGCTGAGCTTGTGGTTAACAGCCCAATGAGTGACCCAGCACCACCAGGTTTCTTATGTAACACCCTGAAAGCTAGGGAGATATGAGAATCAATGGACATAATTAGCGACATTGTAGATTTGTCGGATGAAGACAGAAATTTTCCACAATTATAGTACTCCAAATACTAGGCAAACTGTTTACCAGCATTTGTTATAAGAAGTTGAAATAGCTATTCTCCCAGCAGAGCTAAGTCCCCTGCTGTTAGGATGATGGCTCCCTTCCTTTGAAGCCTGTGGGCGGATTCACATGCTGAGGTTAATGATCTCTAGCCTAACCTGCTTAGCCACATCCAGGAGTCTGGGGTCTGGTCTCCTCACA
>PVJH01036112.1:0-19040 GCA_004026705.1 Nesogale talazaci | reverse complement strand
GAAGAAAGAGCAGCCAGGCTGTGGGACAGCTATTCGTACCTGGGTGATAGCTGGGAGGCCCTCTCAGGCCACAGCTGGGGTCCCAAAGTGATAATTATTGAAGTACTGGACTGCTCAATGGCGCAAATGGTTTGTGCTTGATGACGCTCTGAAGGGTGGGTGCTGTGAACCCACCCAGTAATGTGTCCGCTTCAGGTATGATTACAGCCAAGAAAACCTGCCGGAGCAGTTCTCTGTGGAGCTGGAACCGACTGGGTGACACACTGAGCCGCTGACAGAAAGATCCATGGTTCGAACCCACCTGCAGCTCTGGGGGAGAAATGTGAGGCTGTCTGCCAGTTCCAGTCTCTGAAAGCCTCGGGCTAGTTCTGCCCTGCCCTGCGGGGGCGTTGTGAGTCAGAATCAAGCCCATGATGGAGGTTTGGTTTTGGAGGGTGCTCCTTGCAGTACTTTTGCCCACGATCTCTGACTTAATCCTCATCATCACCCCTTGAATCACAGTGTTATTCCCACTTGACAAGTGAAGAGACCAAGTTCAGGGTCACACAGCTGGCTAACGCAGGTGTCGTAACTCGAGCACTTACTCTGCGTGCACCGCTCCCCCTCACCCCCAGGTTGGCTGTATGTCTTCAGTTGCCAGTGTGCATGTTTCTCTGCTTCTAAATCATATTTCATTTGTGCCATCACTCTAAACATAAATGGAAGGACTAGAAGACTTAAGCTTGTAAATATACATAACCTCTAGACCAGTGGTTCTCAACCTTCTTAATGCTGCGACCCCTAAATACAGTTACTCATGTTGTGGTGACAGCCCTCCTCAACCATAAAATTATTTTCTTTCTTTTTTTTTTTTAGTTTTTTTAGGCATCACTGCCCTCTGGTGGTGGGAGTAGGAGGCCCAGCCCCACTGCTGAAATTGAACCTCCGTCCCAGTGGGCCGCAGTCCTGCGCACAACCACTACGCCACCGGGGCTCAGCCCCCCATAAAATTATTTTCATTGCTACTTCATAAACTGTAGTTTTGCTATTCTTATGAATCAGGTGACCCTTGTGAAAGGGTCGTTTGACAACCCCAAAGGGGTCACCACCCACAGGTTGAGAACCATCGCTCTAGGCCAAACAAAAGTCCATTCAAACTTAATGGCGCCCCCATGTGCTCCATAGAGGAACTGCTCCCTGGGGTGTCTGGCTGGGATCTTAGAGCACTAAGCTTTTTTCCTCCTCACTGCTGAATGGGCCTGAGGCACCATTGACTTCCCCCAGGACCTAGGCAGCCTCTGAAAAATCCTCGTCTCAGTGTGAAAGGCTGGTTAAAACAGTTGGCTCATTGACAAGTGCATTAACTTCGGGACCTGTCAGACTGTGGGGAGAACGAGCACTGTATGTCCCCTGCGAGCCTCCTCCTCTCTGGCCAGCTGTCCGGGGTCCTGCTCACCAGTCATGTACACTCTGCAGGTGGTCCACCCCGGAGACCTGAAGAATTCCGTGGAAGTGGCCCTGAACAAGTTGCTGGATCCCATCCGGGAGAAGTTCAATACCCCTGCTCTGAAGAAACTCGCCAGTGCTGCCTACCCAGATCCCGCCAAGCAGAGTAAGGCCCGCTGAGGGGTGGGCTGCGGCATCCGGAGAGAGAGCCGGAGCTGAGCCTCAGGGAGAGACCGCTCTTAAATTGAGGGTCCCACGCCCAGGGCGTCTGCAGGGCAGACATGCCTTGCCTCCTGGGTTTCTGACGTGGAGTTCCGGCCCTACGTCATCTCGACTGGGGCTTGGTCAGTGCCGGAGAATGGTTGCGTCCTGTTAGACGGCGCTGTGGAGCAATGCTGGCACGATGCCAGGGCTTGGGTTTTATTATTATCATTATTATTATAGCATTCATTGAAAGTTTACAGAGTAAGTTTTCCATTCCCCCTCCTGTCTTATACCTTCCTGCTTTCTGGCCTTATTTTTGGGTACATGCTGCCCTTGTATTATTGTGTTATTCACATCACAGGCCTATTTATCGTTTGAGAGCAGATCCCTGGAATGGGTTCTGTTTCAGGTATGAAGGGGGGATTTGTAGTCGGTGTTTCTGACGCCTCGCTCCCCAGAGAGACCAGCTGAGGGAGGCCAAGAGGTTGAGAGTCTGTCCTACAGCTGCTAAGGCAGTTTCTCCACGTCAGACCGTCCCCGTTCTCTTCCTTGTGCTTGGTGTGGCTCATGTAGCCGCGGTGCTGAAACACGGACAGGGAGCGCTCAGGGAAGACACGTGGGGCGTGTGAAAGGAATGCCGAGGGGCCGCCAAGTACTTTCCTCCCCTCCCCTGCCCAACACCTAAGAGAGAGAATCGATGAAAGTCCGAACATGAGGAACCGCATGAAAGGGTTGCGCTATTCGGAAGGTTGAGAACCACTGCTGTGTGGAAGTGTCGCTCCGTGGCTGGGCACTGTGCGTGTGGTGCCACGTCTGGCCAACCTCAGAGCCCTCGTTTATTGGCATGAGCAGGCTGCCTGGAACGGAGAGTTCTGACCTGGGGCGGGGGGGCTCTCATTCCCAGAGCCACTTGCCAAAGGCCCTGCTGCCAAGAACCCAGAGCCAGAAGAGGTCATCCCGTCGCGGCTGGATATCCGTGTGGGGAAGATCGTCAGCGTGGAGAAGGTACATCCCGGGGTGGGCGCAGGTGTGGGTTTCCATCTGGAGGAAACCTGGCCTGGAGAAGGGAAATAGCGTCCCTGAGGTCGAATTGCAAGTCATAGTCCAGGGGTCGGGTTCCAGGCCTCAGCTTCTCTTTAGCCAGTGCTGCCCTTAGACCTTCTGTGAGCAAACAGCCAGGATATTAGTCAGAAGGGCTTTGTTTATCCAGTAGGTCCAGCCTGTGGACTCGCTGCAGGCCTGCTCTTAGATCAGCCACTTGGTCTATGCCCTCATTCCCAACCCTGAACACACACATACCCCACCCCAACAAGGAGCAACCAGGGGCTGAGACCCACGGTGCTGGGATTCTTCCCCCATCGTGGATGTCGTCTTCACTATATAGACTCATGGGAGAAAAACGGGGCAGGTTTTCTACGCCCATAGAGAGTTAGTCTCGGGCTGAGCCCCGGGGGCGTAAGTGGTTGAGTGCGGAACTGCAGCCCGCAGGCTTGGCGGTTCAAATCCAGCGGCGGCTGGGTAGCGCCCACGACTACCAGAGGCAGTGATGCCCACAAAAAAAAAAAAAGAGTCTCAGAGGGGGAAAAAATAGTCTCAGAAACCCACAGAAGTAGTTCAGCCCTGCCCTGTATGGTCACCAGGAATCTGATTTGACTCAGTGGCAGTGAGCTTGAGTTTGCTCTAGCCCCCACGGCCAGAACTGCTTCGGGGTGGCCGCTGCTGTAGCTTCAGGTGGTGAGTCCGACAGTTGTCCTGCCGTCTGGCCCGCCCAGCACTCCCCAGTGTGGCCTGGAGGCAGAGTGGCAGCCACCAGGGTGTGGAAGCTCTGCTAGAGATCCCCTCCTCACGCAGCAGTCCTTCTCCTCTCTGCTCTCTGGAACCCGGAAAAGGGAGTTTGCTCTTAGAAGGTCCCTTCTGGACACCAGGGGTGGCCAGGCCCCACGCTCTGCTCCATTGACGCCCTCTGGCCCTGACGCCCGCCATTTGCTGGCAGCACCCCGATGCAGACAGCCTGTATGTGGAGAAGGTTGACGTGGGGGAAGCTGAACCGAGGACCGTGGTGAGCGGCCTAGTGCAGTTTGTGCCCAAGGAAGCGTTACAGGACCGGCTGGTGGTGGTGCTGTGCAATCTGAAGCCGCAGAAGATGCGAGGCGTCGAGTCCCACGGCATGCTCCTGTGCGCCTCTACGTGAGTGAGGCGGGATGGAGGGGGGCTGCCAAGGAGGAACCCTGAGAACACGCCTTCCTTCACAATCCCCCAGAGCTAATGTAGTAAATAAATCAAGCCGAGGTCTCCAGGCAGCGTATATGGGGCTGAGTGTGGACAGGTGGAGCCAGGATTGGAGCTCAGTTCTGCTAGGCTGTAAAGTTCTTTAAAATGGGTCAAGGGCTGAGCCCCGGTGGTGCAGTGGTTGTGTGTAGGACTGCGGGCACACAGGGTTGACGGTTCAAATCCAGCAGCAGCTCTCCAGGAGCAAGGCTGGGCTTCCTACTGCCACCAGGGCAGTGATGTGGGGGGAGGAGGAAGAAAAGTTCTAACTTCTTTCTGTTAGGTCCCACTTTCTCCTGCAGGGGACACCATCTTTTTTGGCAGCTCCCCTGTCAGGACTTGCATGTAGCCTGGTTTATCTGACCCGGTGGTGTCCAGAGATGTCTAAGGCAGTGATGAGCTTCAGGGAGCCCTCCCCCCCCCCCCCCCCCCCCCCCCCCCCCCCCCCCCCCCCCCCCCCCCCCCCCCCCCAGCTCTGCAGACACTCCAAGTCCATTAGGAACTCCACGGAAAGGCCCAGCAGTTTGGAGTCCAGGCCTCACCTTTCCGTGTCTTTCCAGAGAAGGGGCAAACCGCAAGGTGGAACCCCTGGACCCTCCGGCAGGCTCGGCCCCCGGAGAGCGAGTGTTTGTGAGGGGCTATGAGAAGGGCCAGCCGGACGACGAGCTCAAGCCCAAGAAGAAAGTCTTTGAGAAGTTGCAGGTAGGTCTTCATAGCTGCCTCCTCCTCCCCGAGTTGTCCGGAGGAGGCCTGGCTGGAAGGCCTGCCCCTGGGCCCCTTGCCTTCTCCACTCGGGACAGGTGGCCAAGGAGCGTGGGCACGAGAGCTTCGGGCGGTGCTTAGAAGGACCTGTGTGCGCTGATAAGCACGGACGGGTGATGTGAGGCACTGCCTGGGGTGGGGCACGTCGGCGATTTTCACCAGGGACTGGGAAGAGGCCATGCCCCATCTTACACCACGGGGTACCTGCCCCAGCGGATCACAGACGTGAGGGTGAGCCTGGATCCTCGCCTCCCGGGACCCTTCCTCCCTCCCTGCCCCTTTACAGCTCTTGTTCCCTCTGCCCACGGGCTCACGTGGCCTGTCCACGGAACTCCTCAGTCAGCAGATGTCCAGAGGACGTGGGGAGGGGTCTCTGGAAAAGAGACCTACTGGCTTGCTTCCATCACAATTACAGCTGAGAAAGGCCTTTGGGGTTCTCCTTGGGGGTGGGGTGTCGTTATTCTTTACTTTTCATTGTGAATTAAATAGGAGTTTACAGTTTTCTGTTTAATGTAAACAATTTATCAGATCATCAGTTTTGTATTTAGCTTCAACAACTTATCAAACCTCCCAATCATTCAGGGGAGGGTTTCTTAGAATCACGACAGCAACAGGTTTAATACCTCCATCAGCCACTATTTCTACGTTACCTTTGTGGCCTAAGTAGCAAAAGGCCCCTCTCCTAGTGGAGTTGACAGGACATGTACCTCCCAGGGAACCCTGCAGGGGGCGCCCAGTATGCTTTTCTCTATCCCTCTTGCCACAGCAAAGAGCACTGCCTACTCCCCCTCCTGCCTGCTTTTTTCAAGCTAAGTTTATCCAGCCATACTTTTGTGTTCCCCCCCTAAAAAGCCAACCAGTCGTCCCTGCGTGAGTGCTGACGCATGCAACCCTGCAGGACTGAGGAGGACCGGCCGGGGTCTCCACAGCTGTCACATCATCCCCGGGGCACACAGCCCCTTGCTCCCAGGGAGTGGCTGGTGGAGTAAATTGCAGGCCTGTCGGTCAGCAAGGAGTCTTGTCTTTCTGGTCTTGACCGTGCCAAAGGGCAGCCTTCTGTACGGTCTGGGCTAGCCCATGGGTACCCCACGTTGTCAATTCCCCATCTTCTGAAACGTGGAGAAGGGAGTGCCCATGGTGAGCCTGGTACACCATTGACGTCAAACCTCGGTAGACACTAAGGTGGTCACTTCTGGGACACAGGCCGTAGCACCTGCCCAGGGTGATGTGCTGGGGAACCCCTAGAATGAGTGTCCCAGGGCTCGAAGCTCTCAGCGTGCCGGCTTTTGGCATCCTGTCCTGGAGAACGGGAGGTCCTGCTAGCTTCAGGGCCACCCCCACCCCCACACCAGTATAGTGACTTTGTCTGTCTCTTTTCCAGGTTGACTTTAAGATTTCGGAGGATTGCATTGCACAGTGGAAGCAAACCAACTTCATGACCAAGCTGGGGCACGTCTCCTGCCAATCACTCAAAGGGGGCAACATTAGCTAGCCAGCCGGGCTGTGGCCTCCCCAGCCCCACCGTCATCCCAAGTCATCTACTGGTTCCTCCGTTGCCTTCTGTCCATCACCCATCCCTGGACACTGATGCAGCAGGTTTGGGACTCCTTAGGTGGGCTCGCACGCCCCACCCCCACCCCACAGGCCCACCCACCTGGCTGAATTCCAAGGAGGAGCAGCAGCAGGGCAGGGGTGGGGGGCAGCCCTGACATCTTCCCTGGGCAGCGGGCTTCTGAGAAATCTGGTTTCCATGTAACTCAGAAAGCGAGCACGAATGCCACAGCCCTTCCCTAATTGGAAAAACCTTGATTCCCAGAATGATTCCAGCAGCTGTGCCTCTGGCTGGGATCTTGGGCCTGGACTGGGCCCACAGCTTCTTCCCAACAGGAAATTGTGGGATTTCTAAAGGAAAGAGAAGGGAAAGCAGGGTACCTCGTGGTCTACCGAGTGCTTGGCACCTTTCCTGTGAGGTCTGGCGCTCGGCGGGCAGGGCCCGCCTCAGGTTCCTGGAATTCCCCTGGAGTTTACAGGTCGGCGACCAGCTGTGTACTGTTAGCATCGGGTGGGGTGAGTGGAATGCTGCGCCCCACACGCTGGCTTCGCTCGCAGAACTCGCCCTCGTCACCACGCGTCCAAATAAAGCGTCTGAACAAAGGTGTCTGGCCGGGAGCTGGATGGCTGAGGAGGCCGGGGCCTGAGCATGAAACCGCTGCAGGGCCCTCCTTAGCCCCTGGGGCGGAGGCTCATCTTTGAGCATTGAGGACCCAGACATTGGGGTTGGGGGGCATCCCGACTTCCCCATGGTCTATTTCTGGGTCTTCCGGCAAGAAATTCCCTGGGAAGCGTGAGCTGGGCCCACCCGCCCTTAAGAAACAGCAGTCACAAGCCAAGTCTTAATTATTTAATTAATTACCACCTTTCAATGAAACACGTAACAGTGCGTCGTCCTGTGTCTCACTCCAGGGCAAAAGGAATAGATTGTTTGGATAGACATATCAAAGACTCCAAAATTTAAAGAAATATATATATATATTTCTAACATTCATATAGAAATTAAAAATCAGAGGCTTTTGGTCTCTCCTTTGCATGAGGACAGGCTCATTCACCCCAGGGGACAGAGGCTTTTCTCCCATGTCCTCCCTTCTGTTCTCTGTCCCACCCACAGAGGAAAGAAGCTTGGAATAGCCTGACTTAAGGACAGAGGAGCCCAAGTGACACATTGGGGAGGGAGGAATCAGGCCTTCCCTCACCACCATCACCCCCACCCTGAAGGTGAATCCCTACGGTGCTGCTTGAATAGGGCCCTGCCACAATGTAGATTCTGGTTTGGTAGATCCCAGGTAGAAAGGCAACTTTTCAACAAGGGCTTGAACCCGTTCAAAGGCCCCCCCACCTCCAAGGCTGTCACCAGGGCCTGGCTCCCGGGGCTGACTGGAGCTCTGAGCACAGCAGTGTTACTGATTGTCCTCTTGCCCCCAGCTTCCTGGGCAGGTTCGGCGTGTCCCTGCACAGCTCTCCACGGCCCAGAAGGCAAGGCCAGGGAAGAGCACTGGCTCCTGGCTACGGAGAGAAGACAGTAGCAACTAGTGCTGCCGCGGCGCGCCAGAAGTAGCTCTCCCAGGGTGCCCTACTTCTAGCTCCCATCCAGGGCGGGGCTCCATCTCTCCAGAGGGGAGGCTAAGCTCAAACCCAAGTCGCTGCTGAGGAGTGGCCCTGAGGCACCCCGCTTGCTGTGAGCAAGGCAGCCAACCGGCTGACCTAGGGGTGACCCACCAGAAAACAGACCGGCAAGGCCCCTGGAGAAGGAACGGTCAGCAGAGGCTGACGCCCAGGGCGCTCTAAGAGCATGGCTGCCCTCTCCAGTGGGCAAAAAGGGGAATAAAACCCACCTCTAGTTGTCCTCCCCACCCCTCAGGCAGCAGCATGTCCAGTGGAAACAGCTGTGCAGCTGCAGAAAGGACACGCACCAAGAGTAAAAAGGGATGGAAGCATGAAGTCTGGGTGTGGGAGGGGGACCCATTCCCCAAATTGGCTCTCCAGCTACTGCCCCAGACCCCCTGCTGAGCCCACCCTCCTCCACAGATGCCTGGGCACTGCCCACCAGAACCAGGTCCTGGTCTCTTCTACAGCCCCCACCCCCATGCCCTGGACCCTGGCAGTCCTCCATGGAGCACAGGGTAGGATTGGAAGGCAGGAAGGGTGGGGGGAGTGGCGAGTTGAGGCACAAGAAGGTTAAGCTCCCCTGCACCCATTGTGCTTTGGAATGCCACCACCCTGCCCCTGCCCCCAGCCTGGAGAAGCCTGTAGGAATACTGCCCATGTCCAAGACGTAGGGAAGCACACCCTAGGTGAGGGCACAGAGATAGGCCAGCTGCAGGCAGGAAGGCCACTGCCACATGAACAGGCTCTGGGGGCCAGGTGGACAGACCTGTGGCTACAGTCCCAAAGGGCATGGGTTCTGGACTATCACATCTGAACTCAGTCAGACGAAAAACTCCAGCATAGTGCTCTGGTCCCAAGTCTGTGAGTGTGAGCAGGGGGCACAGCCACTCCCTCTACCAGTGACCTCCCGGATGAGTAAGGCCCAGGCTGCAGTGGCAAGCGCCAGAGGTGAATCCATTTGGGAAAGGCAGGCGGCCGGATGACTAGGCCAGGGGCCCACACCAGGCTTGCATAACTATTGAAGGCCGTGAGGCTAAGGCTGCCGGCTCCCTCACTGCCGGATCCCGCCGATACCCCATCTGCGTGCTGCTCAGGTCCCTGAGATTGTTGTCCTGGGGTGTGCCTTGCTGGCCGTCAGACCAGCTCTTTGGGTGGGTCTGTGGGGAGAGGCAGGGACAGACAGTTAGGGGGCCCAGCCTTTTCCTGTCGCTTCCATGTAGCTCAGCCCCACCCCTTCCCACAAGGAGCCCAAGGCTGGGACTGGCAGATCAGGTGGCAAAACTGCAGTCAAGGCTCCCAGGTGCCCATATGCCACGCCCCTGCCTCCACTGTGGGACATGCCTGTGACAGTGCACCCTTCCCAGACAGGCCCCAAAGAGCCCATGGTTTCAGGTACTTCCCATCCTCAGGACACCACCCCCCACCCTCACTGTACCTGGGCCAGGCAGGCCCTGCTGCCGGTCTTCTGGGCTCACCAGTGGCTCGATGCCTCCATTCTCAGCTGGCTCCCCCTTAGTCCTGTCCTCTGTGTGAAGGAGCCCGTTGGTGGGAGGAGCAGGGAGGGGCTCAGCCCGAGGACAGTTAGGGGAAGAGGGCGGGGGCACTCCCACTGAGGGCTTGCGGGCCACGGGTGGCGGGGCCTTTAAGGGCTTCTTTGGGGCCTGGGAAGGACGTTGCTCAGAGATGCTCCGAAGTTCGGCGACCAGATTCCGCTGTAGGTCCACCGGGGCCTCCGGTGAGCCCGGCCGCTCCCGCGGCAGCTTCTTGGTGCCTTTGGAGAATATGAAACTGGCCACGGGGACCGGAGACTGTGGGGACTTCGGCTCGGGCTCGGCCGGCCCATTGGCCTGGGCACCTCCAAGTGCCTCACTGGCCGCCAGGCTGGAGGCCTTCAGTCGGACGGCTGCATGCAGCCCCGAGGAGGGGCCAGGCACTGGGCTGGCCCGCCCTGACAGGGCCCGCCGGAGTGGCTTCTGGGGTGCCACTGGCCCTGGCACTGAGGCTGGACCGGCCGTGGGCGCGCCCACCGAGCGCAGCCGCACCATCTGCAGGAGCGAGGGTGTGACCAGGGGTGTGCCCGAGTCCTCCCTGGGAGCCCCACTGCTCTTGCTGCCCACCAGCTCCTTCGGGGGGGGCTTGGACACAACTCCTGGGGCGAAAGACAGAGGAGGGGGCGCTGGGGGCTCTGGGATGTTATTAGGCTGGTTCTGGGAAGAGATGGTGGACGCGGGGGGCAAGGGGACTAGGGAGCTGGCAGGCTCCGGGGGGTCCAAGGGGCCTGCGGGCTCAGGACCAGCCAGAGAGAAGAAGGCCTCCTCGGGTGGAGGGAAGTCGGCCATGGACAAGTCCTGCTCGTCGGACGCGGGCGGTGGGGGTGGGGGCCAGCTGGGGTCCGGGAGGGGGCACTCAGCAGTGACCGGGGCAGGCGGATCCTCCTGCAGGACCTCAGGCTTCTTGGTGGGTGGTGGAGGCGGATGGTAAGATGGAGGTGGGGAGGGGGGCGGTGAGTGCTCTTTGGAGATGACAGGAGACTCCTGGGGTAGGGTCAGAGATGTTTGGGTGGCAGGAGGGGCCTCGGGGCTGGCATCAGGTGTAGAGACAGGCCCAGCAGCCGGAGCAGGGGCAGGAGTAGGGGCAGCCTGGTTAGGGCTCTTGGACTTCGAGGGGGGTGGCGAGAAGGGGGCAGGCACCTTGGGGTGGGGAGGTATGGTGAACCTGTCACCCAGAGGGGCTGACATCTGCAAACCGGAGCGCTCCGAGGGGGCCGGGTCAGAGGAAGAGGAGCACAGGGAAGTGAGTGAAGAGGAGACAGAAACCCCAGGAGATCGCAGCGACGTCACCCGCTCGGGCTTCGGGGGCTGGGCCTTGCCTGGGGATGCGGGTGCACCTGTCAGTCCCTTGGGAGGGAGGGTAGGGGTGCCGCTCTGGCTGGAATATCCGCTGGAGGGGGAGAGTGTCCGTTCCGGGGAGCGCGGGGGGCGCCGGGTGCCACTTGGAGACAAGCCAGGCACCCAGCTGCCGGCTGAGCTGGAAGGACAGGGCGCAGCCCCCACCCCTTCAGGCCCCCCGGTGGTGGGCGGCCGAGGCTGCTGGGACTGCTGCTTCCGCTCCGGCCTGGGCGGCAGCCCCAAGGGCCCCTCAGAGGCCGCTGAGCCCCGCTGGTGGAGGGAGTAAGTCCGGCGGGGCGGTGGCGGGGGCCGCTTCAGCTTCCGCAGCGACACGCTCCGGCTGGACAGCTGCCCGCCGCTCCGAATGCTCGTCGTGTCCGAGGCCTCGGCTGTGCTGCCCCCGCTGGGAGAGCCCCTCCCGCTGCCCCCCTGGGGAAGGGCCGCCACACTGGTGCTGGCCACGGAGCCCTCGGGCCGGCCCTCAGAGCCGCCCTTGGAGGAGAGCGTGGAGCCGTCAGACACGATGGTGTCCGAGGACTGCGAGTGGCTCCAGGTGTCACTGGAGGAGGAAGGGTGGCGGCTGCGGGGCCGGGGGCTGGAGGCTGAGGAGAAGCGGCCCACGGAGCGCACGGAGGCCGGGCTGGAGGAGTGCAGGCTGCAGCGGCTCAGCGTGCGCAGGCTGCGGCGGCCCAGGGCCACCACGTCCACGGTGGGGGGCAGCACGGCGTGCGGGATCAGCTTGGAGAGGTAAGTGGCCTGGGGCGAGATGGACATGGCTGGGCTTAGCGGCTCTGGAGGCCCCACCCCTCCGGTCATCCCAGGCACCGCCAGGGACATGGGCCGAGTCAGTGGAGGGGGACGGGCCCCCGTGGAGCGGCCAACGAGGGTGTCGTCCCGGTAGACAGAGTCAATGTGGCGCTGCAGCATGGCCTCCGCCTGGGCCTCGGCCCCCGCTTCAGCCTCCACCTCCAGGGCCTGCAGGGACACCCGGACCCCCGATCCAGAGCCCAAGCCTGCCGGGTGGCCGTCCACCGTGGGGATGCGCACGGCATCCCGAGGGCCAGGAGGCCGGGGGGTACCTGGGGCCTCTCGCTCATTCCGCAGACCTAGGACGGACAGGGGGAGGTGGGTGTCAGTCCGGGGGGCTAGTCAGGGCTCCCACCCCCTGTCCCCGGCCCGGCCTCACTTACCCAGTTCCTTTTGCACCTGCTGCGGCAGCCCCAGCACCGTGCTCCGCCGTGGGCGCCGCCGTCTCGACTTTTTGGGGAAAGAGTCGTGGGGTCGGAAGGTAGAACCTGGAGGGGGAAGCAGTGGGGAGAAGGCGTTAGAGAAGCTGTGAGGTCTCTGGGCACAGAGTGCAGGCCGCTGGTATTCTAACAACCCCGCAGAAATAAACCCCCAGAGCCAGGTAGGCGAGACTAAACCTAGCGCGGACCAGGTCGACGGTGATGGCCCGGGAGCAGCGCGGCCCTGTGCTGAGCTCACTGAGGCCTTCACCTCTGGCCGTGGGTCAGGTGTCTCAGTCACCCTCCCTCGCCCACGAGCTCCCCATGCTCACTGTCACAGATCATCGGACTGCAGCTCCGGGAGGCCACCCAGCCAGCTACTCTCAACACTCGGACGAGAACCCAGAGCCCATGCAGTCAGTGCGCGTCACAAAACTCCCAGAGGACCCAGGGTCCTGAGCTCACGGAGTCACACAGCGTGGGGGAACCTCTCTCCTCCACTGCCCCCGGCCGGGCAGGCCCCGCACCTCTGCGCTGGATCATCTCGGAGCGGATGGAGAGGGCATCCTCTGCGGTGGAGGTCTCTCCGGTGTACGACGTGGCCTGGCTGCAGAAGGAGATGCTGTCGTCATCCGGTCCCGTCCGCGAGGACTGTGGAGGCAAGAAGAGGCCTGAGCGAAGCTGCCCTCGGACTCTGTACCCACCCACGCCCAGCCGCCACCTACTAGCCTGCAGGATACAGGGGTAGCCAGGCCCCTGGGGGGGCTCGAGGTCAGGCACGGCGGGAAGGGCTGGGGAGAGAGTGCCCACCTGGATGCTCTGGGTGTCTCCATGGTCCCAGCCCCCCTTGCTCAGTTTCTGTTTTTCTGGAAAACACAAAAAGGGCCCAGCGAGTTAAAGTACAGGCCGGGGGACGGAGAGGACAAGCCCGGCCAACGGAGGCAGGGCGGCTGGGAGGAGGGTACCTTGGTGCTGGAGTGACCGGAGTCCCTCCTGGGCCTGTGTGTGCAGCTCTTCCAAATGAGGCGGTCGCCCACTGGGGAAAAAGACATTGTCCGAACGCTCCTCCACGCCTGGTCCCTGGCCGGGCCCTGTGCTGAGACGCTTGTCATTGTCCGCCTTGGCCGAGCCTAGTGGGAGGAAAGAAGACCGGAAGTGAGACGGAAAGGCACAGGCCCCGAAGGCGTTCCCACGGAACACAGACCACACACGGTCCTCGCACTCACCCACACGGAGCAACCACCACCCGGGCACGGAGCCCACGCTCTGCACGCACAGCCCCATGTGCCATGTGCAAGTAGAAACTGCCCAAGGACAGGCATGCCCATCACGAGAATCCCCATCACGAGGGACCCCCTGCCAAATCCCCCATATGGCATCCAGTCCATGGGCCACACCCACAGGCCTCCTGTGTACACAAACAGCAGCAACCAAGCCTAACACATCTGGGCACTCCTACCACATAACTAACAGCCAGCGGGCCCACTCTGCACCCACACAAACAGTGTGCCGCCAGCCACATAGCCACATCTCACTCAAGGCCTGTCAAGACAACCCCTAAGCACAGGGTTCACAGCAAGCACAGTGCCCTTTCCAGACCCCACATCCCAATTTATGAAAAAGCCACCTTTTCCGCAGAATCCCTAGCCCAGGGGTCTAGGAAGATGCCATGGGAGAATTGGAAAGGGGGGTGGGGCATAGGCTGAGAAGGGTCAGCAGCAGGGGCCCAGAAAATCCTAAGAGGCAGGGATAGACCAGGATGGGGCCTGGTGGGTGCCTACTCACCCATGTGGCTGCCCTTAGTGGGAGGATGGGCAGAGCAAGGGGGGTAGGGGCGCAAGGACCCAGCCCCCCACCCCAGCCAAGGCAGCCTCAGTTTCTTGGGGGTGCAATGTCAGGTATTCCCCATTCCAGAAGGCCCTGGCTCCAGCCAGGCCGCTGGTGCAAAGGCGCCAAGGATCCATTACAAAGGATCTAGTTACATGCCCCGCCCATGGGGGGGGGCGGGGAGAGCCCGGTCATCTAATCCTGGGGGAAAGGGGGCTGAGTCAGCAGTCAGCAGGCCACGGCCTCCCTCTTTAAATGGAACCCACAACATAAGCAAAAGCGGTGGTCACGTGACCTTGGCAGCACCTTGGGGAAGAACCAGACCCTAACTAGCCCTTTAAATGGCCCATCCCAGACACGGGGGCTGCTGCTCACCTTGCTGAGGAAGAGTGGGAGCACCTGCCCTGGGGGGAAAATCTGCAGCACTCCGACACGGTGGGAGCATCGCCCAGTCGCGGGACACCGTCAGGCAGGGGAAAGGCTTTGCCTAAGGTGACCCCGCAGGCCTCAACTCCGAGCTTCCAATGGGGCCACCCAACTTCAGCTCAGGCTGGGGACCCCTCTGCCTCCCTGAGCCCTTACATATCCTTGACCCTGGCCCCAAAAGGCCGGTTCCCAGAAGCGCCCCTCTCTGCAGAACTTCACCGGGGGCCCACGTGAGTTCCCTGATGGGGCAGTGCGCCCTAAGTTGGCCCTGCTCCTGCTCACCCCAGCCATCCTCTGGCACCCTGGGCTGCAGTGGGCGGGGCCCACCTCGCTCTCTGTTCTCAGCTAATGAGTGGTCCCCACTCACTTGTGGGGGCCCCTTGGAGCTGCAGGCGTCAAGGTCAGGAGCCCCAGAACCCAGCCTCCCGAGCGCATGCAGGGCCCAGACAAAGGCGGCAACAAAGCCGCTGGACAAAGGCTAGGCGGCCGGAAGAGGAGTCTGATTAAGCCCACCCCGGCCGCATCACCTTTCCTGGCTCAAATAGCCCCCCTCTACTAACGGGGCTGGTAAGGACGGTGTGGGGAACCTCAGCTTCACCCCCTTCGGCCACACCCACTTACCCTTCTCCTTCAAGAGCCCGAGAAGCGCCGGGAAGTGGCGGCCCAGGAGTACCACCATGGCTGCAGGACGCCAGGGGGATGGCCCCCAGCTACCCAGCCGCGGGCCCGGGCGGGCGGCGGCGCCTCCTCCTCGCCACCCAGCACGAGGGGCTGCCAGCCCTGCGCCCCGCCGCAGAGCGCTGACTACTGACAGGGAAGGGGGCGGGGCTGCTCCCAGGTCCTCCCACCTTCGCCGCCACGGACCCCGCCCACCCTCACAGGAGTGGGGGAAACTGAGGCTGGCTGTTCTAGCAAGTGGGGCCCTGGAGAGAGCACGGCTACCAAGTCAGGTGGGAAGATCCTACATTCTTAGCGCTCACCAAGGGGGTGCAGCCGCCAGCTGGTGGGTGGAAGCGCCGCTGGGCCAAGCTTAGCATGATGGACCCCGCCAGGCGCGTAGCCCTGAGGCTGGCCGGGCCAGAAGCAAGCGGAGGTCCCCAGAGGCTCGGGGTCTGGCACAGAATACTCCCTGGTGTTTACATTCAGCCCACACTTTCCAAGGACTTTCTTCCACTTTGGCAACATGCCACCAGAGCCCCAGAGAAGTGTCCTGACCTCGTCCAGCCCAACCTAGTCCCCACAAAAAAAACACAACTCACTCCTCGAGTCCATGCCAACTCTGCGGTCCCCTGTGGGTTTCCACTGTTTGTGGGTTCAGAAAACCCAGCCTTCCTCCTGGCAGAGCCCCCCTACCCCACCCCATCCCCCGGGGTTCCCCTAGCCCCCTTGTCCAGTTTTCCCTGTTGGCCCCACTCTGTGAGGCTGAGCTGGAGCACCAGGCAGGAAGAACAGAGTGATCCAGGAAACAGGGAGGGCAGAAGGCAGGGGGCGGGGAGTCAGGCCCAGCACACACAAAGGTGACTTCTGGTGGAAACGCCACGGCCAGCTTCACATGCCTGTCGTGGCTATGCGGCCTGCAGACACTGATGCCCAACTCTGCCTTGTTCATGCCGTGGGTTAAATTGTAGCTTGAGGAATACATGGATGAGACCAACGAGTGGTTTCAGAGACGGCAGGCAACAAGAACCTGGGGCAGGGATGGAGGTGCCTTTAGGCGAGGCAGTCAAAGAAAGGCCAGCGACCTTAGGACTGGGGTGCTGGGGGACGGCCCCTCATGTAGTCTTGGTGAGTTTCCTGGGACAAAGGCTGGCAGATGGGACTGCAGTATGGGGAGCCGAGGACAGGAGGCCAGGAGGCCAGGTGGGGTAGGGTCCCTGTTAACAGGTCTTATGAAGACTGGAGGGACTCTTCATCCCAGGAGGTCATTCACTTTAAAGAAGGTGACTTCACCACCAGGCTCCCTCTGACGAGGAGCTCAGGCTGGAACAGATGGTCAGTACCTTAGAAAGTGCTGCACCCCAAACTCAACAGAGGCCACCCTCCCACACAGCACCCTTCCTTCTCCGCCCCCAGGGATGGAGGGATTCACAGTGGCTCCAGGCCACCAGATCCCTTCCTGGCACAGAGATGCTGGGGTGAGGGGGAGCGGGGGGGGGGGGTATGTCCATACCCACACCAACCCCTCAACAGCCGGCCTACAGAGGAGGACATGGAGGCTGGAGGGAGTGAGCGTTACAGAGCTGTAAGTGGTGGAGCAGCACACGCAGGCCAGCCCGAGTCGGAGAGCCCTGCCTGTCCACCACGCCTGACACAAACCCCCATCTCTCTAATGAGAAAAAGCAGATGGGGCCCTGCAGCTCTTCAAATTGGAGGCCCCTTGACCCCAATCCACCCCTCTTATCAAGCCCTCCCAAACAGAGGAGCAGCAGCAGACCCACACTTCCAGGGTGAGTTCATTAGCACCAGGCCTTCAGGGCAGAGAGTCAGAGGGTCAGAGGACGCCTTCTCCTAGGCATTGAGAGGCTGGACTCTGTCAGGTGGCTTTTTTCAGGACACTCATCCTCAACTCCCCCCCACCCCCCACCCCACCCCCGCAGAGAAACCTCAGCCTAGCTCCTGCTTCATCAGGGTGGGGGAATCCTCTCAGGGTGGGGGAATATCAGCTCCTCAAGGTCCCAGGCCCACAGTTGCTGGTCAGGGCCACAGCTGCACACTCTCCAATGGGATTCAAGGGCTCTCAGCATTTGGTAGTATCTGGTTGCCCTGGCAACACCCCTGCCGCAACCCCCACCCCCACTATTCAGAGTAGGGCTGAAGTAGGGGCCACCTTGGGCACCCCTAGAGGTTTGCTTGGTGAGGGGATCATGATCTTTTGGGGGGCGGGGATTGTGGAAGGACACCTCCCCGTGAGTGAAAGGACCTTGCTCAAGGCCACGGGCTCAGTGCCAGGCCTTTCAAGGCCTGAGGCTGAGGCCACCGCTTCCCCATCACCTCCAGGAGGTGGCTTCCAGGATCTGGGAAGACACGCTGCTCCCAGCCACGCCCACCGCACACAGGAAGCACCCACGCAAGTTCCTGAACTTGGGTACAGTCCACCAGGCGGGTCCGGGCGCAGGCCCCGCCCCGCACGCCCCACAGGTGTGCGCTCCCAGAGCCACGCCCACACTGAACACCGGCCTCCCCACCCCCCGGGCCGCTGCACCGACCCACGCCGGGCCCTGCCAGGTGGCGGCGTGTGCATGAAGGCAGGTGTGTGTACTTGCCACTCTGGGGCTTTCCTGGGCCTGGGGACAGGAGTGGGGGAGGGAGTCCCCGTCCCTCAAGGCCACGTGTGTGCGAGAGCGCGCAGGCGCACTCCCGTCTTGGCAGCGCACTCCTAGGGGTGAGGCCCCAACCTGCCCCATTCCGGAGCAAGGGGCGGGGGCGGGGGCGCGCCCACAGCCGGCAGAGCTGACTCAGGACAGAGGAATGAGGGGGGCAGGGCACAGCTGCCCAGGTGGCCTTGATCAGGAGCTGGAAGCCTGTGGGTCAATCCTCCTCCCCCCCCCCACCTCCTGCCCCAGGCCAAGTCTAGAAAGCAGGACTGTGTTCAGGGGTCCCTGGTCCCAAGCCCTCAGCATGCAAACAGGTGGGCAAAGGCTCAGGTGGGAGGAGGTGGGGTGGGGGGTGGAGCAGACCTTGGGAGTGTAAGCAGATTTCCGTGCTCACTCCTCAAAAGTAAATGGAGCAAAAGCTTTCATGACGTGCTTTCTCCTGCCTCCAAGTACACCCCACAGGAAAGCAGCGGGGCATCCCAAAGAGTCCCTCTGCACCAAGGAACACAAGAAGTGGCAGGGGAAAGTGATCTGCTCAAGGTCACCTAGCCAGGTGGTCACTGTCTAGATCTGCATGCACCTGAGCCTCACTCCAAATGTCCTTGCGGGTCCGAAATCTTGGGGGAGCTCCAAGCAAGGGGGGGTAGTAGTCACAGCCTCAGGCCTCAACCCCAAATGGGACCCCACCCCAACACAAGAATCAGCCTCCTTCCTCCCTCCCTCCAGGTAGCACCTGCCCCACCCCAGCGGGGGCAGAGCCGACCAGCAGGTTCTAAGATAAATACAGAAGGAGGGCGGGGCGGGGAGTGCCTTCCTGGGAGGGACGGATCCAGTCCCAAGGGGCACTTGGGCCACAGGCAGTGGGGAGGACGGAATTAGCTACAACCCTATGGAGAGCGCTGTCAGGAGTCTCGGGCGGTGACGTGAGCATTCTTTGCGGCTAGGGTGCCCTTCTGACTTTGGGTTCATTCCCTCCAGGCGTGAGCCTTCCCAGATTTCTCCGGTGGCAGCCACCAGGAAGCCCCAGAGGTCAGGGCTAGGGCTCAGGTCTGGTCAATGCAGCCATCTCTCTGGACCTTGGTCAAAGATCCCGGCGGCCAAGTGATGAAGGTGGAGCTCTGCTGTGAACCCAAAGGTCGGTGCTTCAAATCCGCCAGCCTCTCCTCGGACAGAATTCCACTTCCACCAAGTCCCTATGGGGCAGCTCAACTCCGCCCTGCAGACTCGACCCTGGAGCAAATGGTTTCCTTACAGGACTCACCCACCACTTCCCCGGGTGCCAACCAGCCACTTGCTGCCTCCACCTCCCCGCCACCCAGAAGTGTGTGAGAGGTGAACTGCGCCCAGGGGGGTCCAGAGGCTTCCTTTGTTCACAATAAATCGGCAGGCCTTTCTTCCAAGGCACCTCTGGGCAGACCACCTTTTGGCTAACAGCCACGTGTCTTTATGGCTTGCACCCCTTGGAGTGCCCCCTGAATGCCAAGGAAGGAGCTGTAACCATGTGGAAAGGGGCAGATACCTGTCCCTGGCAGTCCTCA
>PVJH01036111.1:0-18998 GCA_004026705.1 Nesogale talazaci | reverse complement strand
GGGGGGGCTGTTTAAGCTTTTTGGCATCGTATCTGAGAAACCACTGCCTCATCCCAAGTCACAATTTACATCTATATTTCCAGCACTCATTTTTAAGTAGCAGAGTTTCAGCACGTATGGCCAAGCTTGGATCCATTCTGAGTCAATCGTTATGTAGGATGGAGGGAAGAGGTCCAAGTTCCTTCTTTTGCATGTAGCTATCCAGTTGCCCCAGGACTGGTTGTCGAGGACTTCTAGTCCCCATGCTCTTGGTGGTCTCAGGCACTCACACCAAAAATCAGTTGACCAGAGACACAGAGATTATGGGACGCTCAATTCCAGTCCACTGAGCGGCATCTGTCGACTTACATGTCTATTTTTAATGCAGTACCACAGAGCCTTGATTACTGGAGCTCTGAAAAAAGGTGTCATCTTTTTAGTCTTTCAAATCTATAATAGCTCCCTCTCCTTTTTTTCTCAGGAGAAAGCCATGCCCACACCTTGGCTACCTCCAGGTGGACAGGCTAGACTCCACCCCTACACTCCCAATCCTGAAATTGGCCCAAGCGTACATGACTGCCACCGGGCTGCTGAGGCAGGCACTGTATTTCTTAATTATTTCGACTGACAAGCTCAATTGGGCTGGGGCGTAACTTTTATAGGAAGTGCTTTATATTTACCATCACGTCACATCAGCACCCACAATGTCTGTTTTTACCATGTAAGTGAGCTGGTGGCATATTCTTTCTGACTGAATCATCCATTATAAAGTTCTCCATCAACTCTTTATCTCTTGGTTTCATCATCACACACTAGGTAATTAAAGTCTTTTTTTTTTGGGGGGGGGGGCATCATTGCTCTCCGGTGGTGGGAGTAGGAGGCCCAGCCCCACTGCTGGAATTGAACCTCCGTCCCAGTGGGCCGCAGTCCCGTGCACAACCAGTACGCCACCAGGGCTCAGCCCTGTATCTAAACTTTTTTACAAAGTAACCTTATCACTTTCAAAGTGCTCTCCATTACGTTGAATAGTCAAACCTGTGATTCCATTCTTGGAAACATTCTTGGAAACCGTTTTCAAACTGTTTGGAAGGCTGACAGCACCTCCGTCGTTTTTTTTCTTCACCTCTTGTACGTTGTCAAATCTCTATCCTTTTGTTTCTCTTTTCATTTGCAGAAACAAAAAGAAGTCGCAGGGAGCGAGGTCAGGTGAGTCAGGTGCGTGGAGCGAGAGAGACAGGCTGGGTTTTTTTTGCCAAAGACCAGTGCACTGAGATGAGTCTGTGAGCTGGTGCATTGTCGTGCTGGCAAAACCAGTCCCCCTTCTGCCACAAATCAGGCCTTTTTTTTTTTTTTTTGTCACACTCTGTTATACGATCTTTTTAGAACCTCTAAGTAGAAAGCTCCATGAACAGTCTGACCTGGTGGAACCAACTCCAGCTGCACTGTCCCCCTCACGTCAAGAAAAACAAATGAGTATCGTCTTGACCTTTCATTTCCCTTGATGAACCTTTTTTTGAATGAGGTGAATATGCTGTCTTCCACTGGCTTGATTGATGTTTGCCTTCAGGGTCGTAAGACTAGCACCATGTCTTGTCACCAGTAGTAATCTTGGGGAAAAAAGACTGGGTCGTTTTGGAGCTGTTCCTTCAAAGCATGGCATATTTCCACCAGGCCCTCTTTTTGCTGGTCAGTTAGATCCTGAGGCACACATTTCCCAGTGACCCTTTTCAATTCCACATCATTAAAATTCGCTGAACAAAGCTCCAGGAGAGTCCAGATCACTTCCCCATCCCTTCAATGATCCATTGTCGACGGCCTTTGAGCACAGTTACATGAATTTTGTCGATGTTTTCATCCATTTGGGAAGTTGACGGGCATCCAGAAGAGGTCTGTCATCGATCAACATTTCGAAAGTGAGAACCACCATACACCTGAGTTTTCCCCAGAGCGGGGTCCTTGTAAACTGTGTTCAACATCACAACAGTTTCTGAGGCATTTTTCCCGAGCAGGAAACAAAATTTCTGTGCCACATGCTGTTTTCTTAAATCGGCCGTCACAAAAAAAAACAAGGTTGGAGTCAAACTGCATTTTTTACCAAAAAAAAATTCACTGGGACCAGAGAGAACCTTCCCAGGTGATGCCGACGGGTGCACTAACTCAGAGCCATACAATGGATGGATGGATGGATGGATGAAAGGATGGATGGAAGGATGGATGGAAGGATGGAAGGATGGATGGATTATGATGAGAGGTGTATGGGCCCCCAATAAAATTAAAATAAAAAAGAATATGCAAGCGATAAAACCGTATCATTAATATCACATGCCAGTCAAGTTTTGTTGACAATCATCCACAAGGTACTGACACAGCCGGCCACGGACGGGGTGCTGCCAGAGGTACAGCCCGGACTCAGAAGAGGACACGCAGCAAGAGCTTTCATTGCTGATTTCTGCCGCATCTTGACTTCAAGGAGAAAGTACCAGAGCGTCTACTTGTGTGTTCTGGACCCTGCCAGAGCGGAGCCGCCTGTACGGACCATAACAAACTGTGCATAGCCTTGAGAAGAAAAGGAATTCCAGAGCACTTAATTGTGCACATACGGAACCACTACATCAACAGTTCTCATTCTTCCTCATACCCCGACCCTTTGATACGGCTCCTCATGAGGTGGTGACCTCCCCCTCCCAGCCATAAAATTATTTTCGTTGCTACTTCCTCACTGTCATATTACTGTTTTTGTTTTAGGCATCACTGCCCTCTGGTGGTGGGAGTAGGAGGCCCAGCCTTTGCTCCTGTGGAGCTGGAATTGAACCTCCATCTCAGTGGGCCATGGTCTCCGCACATAAACACTACGCCACCGGGGCTCAGCCCCCTATTACTCCTTTTATGAACCAGGCGACCCCTGTGAAAGGGTCATTCGACCCCCAAAGGGGTTGCAACCCACAGACTGAGAACCGCTGCTCTACCTAGAATGAAGAGGCAGCTGTGTGAACAGAACAAGGGGAGGCTGCCTGGCTTAAAACCAGGGGAGATGTGCAACAGGGTCATGACCTCTCCCCACACCGACTACACCTGGGTGCTGAGCAGATCACCAGAGAAGCTGGACCAGATGGGAAGAAAAAAAAAAGAAAAAGCACTGTCTCAGGTTTAGAGGAAGACTTGTTGCACAGCCTGCAACCCGCAGCTGACACAGCCTTGCTTGGTGAACGTGAGGAGGGCTGGAAGCACTTGCTGACGATGGTCAAGAATTGCAGTCTTCCGCATGCATGACCACGCAACATCAAGAAAACCCCCAGCCTAGAGAAGCCCCCGCGGCCTGAGCGCTGCTCTCAGCGGTTCCTCCTCCTCCAGACTCCTTGCACCTCTTCAGCTGGAAGCCAGGCCCAACCTGGCATGGGCTCTCTGAGATGATCAAGCAGCCAGACTCTGACATTTTAAAATAATGGAAGCTTCCCACAAATTTTTCAAAGCCCTGGTATATCACACCACTTTTGCCTATTCAGGTTTAAGCCTTCTTGTCAGCAATGACAAATAGCTGTTTGCAAGCATACTATTCTACAATGCATAGTTTTCCCATCGCCGCTGCTCTCCACCCCATCCCCCACTTTCACTATACTGGCCCGAGAGCCCACTAATAAAATTTGATATCTCTAAAAGAAAAAGAAAGAGAGAGGGAGGAGGGAAGGTGGGGTAGGGTGAGGGGACCGATTAAAAAGATGTCCATATAACCTCCTCCTTGGGGGACGGACAACAGAAAAGTGGGTGAAGGGAGATGTCGGACAATGTACGATATGAAAAATGATAATACTTTATAAATTATCAAGGGTTCAGGAGGGAGTGGGGAGCAGGGAGGGAGGAGGGAAAATGAGGAGCTGACCCCAAGGGCTCAAGTCGAAAGCAAATGTTTTGAGAACGATGAGGGCAACACATGTACAAATGTGCTTGACACAATGGATGGCTGCTGATCAGCATTGTACGAGCCCCCAATAAAATGATTAAAGAAAGAAAGAAACGCCAAATCCTCCCACAAGTGGACCCATGGACAGCATCATGCTATACAGAGGAAAGGTTGACGCTGTCAGGCATTGCATCTCGCTTGGATTCACAATCGGTGCTCATGGACCCAGCAGGGTAGAGAGGCAACAGTGCATTTCCTTGGGCGGCTCTGTGCCACGAGACCTCTCTCAAAAGGTTGACAAGCAGGGTGGTTCCTTTCAGGACTAAGGGGCGCCGGACCCAAGCTATGGTCTTTGCCGACATTTCATCAGTGCATTTGATTGACGGTGCTGGCAAAGACTTCTGCAAGTGCCACGACGGCCGCCAGAACAAGCACATTTGTCAGGGAAGGAGGACAGACAGAATGCTCCTTAGAAAAAAGAATGGTGGGGGGCTGAGCCCTGGTGGCATAGGGGTTGTGCGCGGGACTGCGGCCCACTGGGACGGAGGTTCAATTCCAGCTCCAGAGGAGCAAAGGCTGGGCCTGCTACTCCCACCACCAGAGGGCAGTGATGCCAAAAAAAAAAAAAACCCAAGAATGGTGAGGCTTTGTGTCCTGTACTTTGGGTGTGTTGTCAGGAGAGTTGTGTTGTCCCTGGGAAAGGGGCCCCTGCCTGGTGCAGAAGAGGGGCAGCGATGAATAGGAAGACCTTGGACAAGAGGGACTGACACAGTGCTCAGACACAGAACAACTGTGAGGACGATGTGGGACTGGGGTGTTTCATTCCGCTGTACATGGCACCCAGAAGTCACAGCAACACTTATGTTAATTCTAAGTTAGGTGGACTCATAGAAGTCAGTTTATACTTTTTTTGCCAATTTTTACTCTAGGTGGAAAGGTTGGTGAGTTCTAAAAATATGTGTATGTGTATGTGTGTCTACACATACACATACACACACGCACACATACCCAACCTATTAAAGAACTAGCAAATCCTTATAGCCCCCAAAATGTCTCTGGGGAACCTTGGCAGTCAATCCCCTTCCCCAGTCCCTACCTCTATCAACCACGCAATTCATTTTGGGTCCCAAGAGCGTCCCCTTTCCCAGCGTTCTAGATGAATGGTATCACGGATGGGGCTGGAGTTGATGCCCTGGTTTATTTCACTCGGCACATACTTGGGGTACCCCTCCGGGGGTGAGTCCTCAGTCTTCGGGGTGGCTGAGAACCGCCGTGCCGTGCCCCACGAGGCTGCGAGTTGTGTCTCCGTTCATCAGTGGGCACAGCGTTGAATCGCCTCCAGCTCTCCGCAGTGACGGGCGTACAGGTCCTGGGGTCGACGTGGGTGCTGGTTCCTCCTGGGGAAATGACAGGCACGCAGCATTCTGGGTGGGATGACAGCTGGAGAAGGCCCTGTCAGCAGCTGTCGAGCTGTTTTGTGGAATGACAGTGGCGCGTGCCTTTTCTCTCTCCAGCAATGGCCTGGGCGCCCAGTTCACACAGCACTCGTCTCGAGGAGAGCCGCACAATCGTCACCACAGTCCGTGCGGGAACACCGCTTTCATTCTTCTGCGCGTGGTGACTCGTTCCCCTGTCTCCCCCGCAGCTACCTCCGATCCCGCCTTCGCTACTCCTTTGGGATGTTCCCATCGTTCCAGCATTTGGCCAAGGCAGCCTTCAAGCAGGGGCCTGTCCTTCTGACTGGATGCCGCAGACCTCACGACGGTCGCTCTGTTTACCTTACGATATTCTCCCACAAGACGCACAGTCGAGCTTAAGATTTTTTTATTTAAATCACTTTAGTGGGGCTCTCACAACTCTTGTTATAAACCATCTGTCAATTGGAGCTGACATATTTGTACCTATATTTCATCATTATTTTTTTTTTCGGCATCACTGCCCTCTGGTGGTGGGAGTAGGAGGCCCAGCCTTTGCTCCGTGGAGCTGGAATTGAACCTCCGTCCCAGTGGGCCGCAGTCCCGCGCACAACCACTACGCCACCGGGGCTCAGCCCAGCTTAAGATTTTTTTGAGGCTTCTGTTGTCTTCGGCTATATTCCCACTATGGATGTACAGTTAAAATACCATCTCGTTCCATTTCTCGGTCTTTCATCAATTTGGTTTTGTCAGGCATGGTTTTGTTTTCCCTCTTTAATATGCATTTGTGGTGTAGCTCTAGAAGACATTCACATTGTTGTGTCAAAACTTTAAAACAAGGGGGAAGGGGCTGAGCCCCGGGGGCGTAGTGGTTGTGCGCGGGACTGCGGCCCACTGGGACGGAGGTTCAATTCCAGCAGTGGGGCTGGGCCTCCTACTCCCACCACTGGAGAGCAGTGATGCCCAAAAAACAAAACAAAACAAAACACAAACAAGGGGGAAGAACCACAGAGACAGCGGTCAGTGTGAGATATGAAAATAATAATAATTTATCATCTATCAAGGAGTCAGAAAGGGAAGGGAGGGGGGGGAAAGGGTCTGATACCAAGGGCTCAAAAGAAAGTAAATGTCTAGAAAGGAATAATGGTACCCAGGTACCCATCTGCCTGATACAATTGATGTATGGATTGTAAGAAGAGTTGCAAGAGCCCTGAATAAAAATGATCTTTTCATTAAAAAAAAGAAACTAAAAGAAGGTATGTTCGCAAAAGTCTCGCTCCCACTCAATCTCTTTCCTCCCACTTTTGTCTCTTTTTAAAAATATTTATTTATTTATTCAATAATTTTATTGGCGGCTCTTACAGCTCTATAACATTCAATGCATCCTTTGTATCAAACATAGTTGTACACATGTTGCCATCTTCATTTCCAGATATTTTCTCCTTGAGTCCTTGGTATAAGCTCCTCTTCCCCCGCTCTTTTTTTTAAAAAATCATTCCATTGGAGGGTCCTCCCACTTTTCTCCCTGACTAATCAATCAAATCATCTCTTTCCATTTTGACAAAAACTGCCAATCGTGTTCTTCGGTATCATCGGATCAGCTCCGCCCCACGCCCCATGGACGGACGGAAATACCACCCGGACCTGGACCAGCCTCAGAGGGGTCTTGTGCTCCCACTCGCCGCTGCAGGCACCGCCAGGTCGGTCTCCTTGAAGGCCGTCCCCCTTCCTGTCTGCCTCTCCATGAGGCCGAGCCCGGAGACCTTCTGCAGCGTCTGGTCTCTCCTGTGACGACGCCCGAAGTACAGAGACAAAGGCTCACCTGGAAGCAGCCCTCTGACGACCGTCCTTCTCCCGTGACGGATGTGTTGGATCTTTGGGCAGTCTGTGGCCCTTTCGACGCTCTCCACCAGCACCGGCTGCACGGATGCGTGGGTCTCCCTGACTCAAGGTCCATCTTTCGCATGCACAGGAGGCCACAGGAAGTGCCAGAGACGGGGTCAGGGACGCCTCAGTCCTTACTGGACCACACTTTAGAGAGGTCGGGTGCAGCAGATGGACCCAGCGCAGGGCATCACGGTGCCCCGGTAACATAGTGGCTCTGTACAGGGTGGCTGACAGCAAGGTCGGTGGTTCAAAGCTACCAGCCTCTCTGTGTGAGAAAGATGAGGTTTCTGCTGCCATAAAGAATTCCACTCGCAGGAGCCCATGAGGCCAGGTCTAGCCTGTCACGATGAGTCAGTCGACTTGATGGCAGTGAGTGTTTAAATCAAAGCACACTATTTTTTTTCACATTTCCTCTCTTTTTAGCTACAAAAGCTATCACCCTATAAATAGCCGTCTGTGTCCTGATTTTTGGTTTACAAAAGCACCCCTCAACTACCTAGCTTGATGAATTCATATGAGACAAACCAGCCCTTGTAACTATGGACATAGGGACATAGAACACAGTCCAAGAACAATACCAATTGTCCGTATACCGATCCCAGCAGCAACCCTCCCCGCCACACACACACACACGAAACCACCAGTCTGCTTGGCAGAGCGACTTCTTTTTTTTGGGGGGAGGGCATCACTGCTCACCGGTGGTGGGAGTAGGAGGCCCAGCCCCACTGCTGGAATTGAACCTCCGTCCCAGTGGGCCGCAGTCCCGCGCACAACCACTACGCCATCGGGGCTCAGCCTGCAACTTCTTTTTTAAGTCGTCAAGTCCACATCCCCAGGCATTCTCCCTGTGATCGAGCCCATTTCCAGCAGGGCGGGGAGTAGAACTTCTTTTGCTGCGAATCGTAATGGGCACCCAGAGCCCAGCCCTTCTCCCGTGGAGCGGCTGGTGGATCTGAAATACTAACCTGGAGAACACAAAACCCCACTCACGGCTGAGCCCCGGTGGCGTAGTGGTTGTGCGCAGGACTGTGGCCCACTGAGATGGAGGTTCCATTCCAGCTCCACAGGAGCAAAGGCTGGGCCTCCTGCTCCCACCACCAGAGGGCAGTAGTGATGTCTAAAAAACTAAAAAATTAAAAAAAAAAAAAAAGACCCACTCGACCACCAGGACTCGAGCTTATCTTTCAGCTGTGTCCATGGTTTGTCTCTTGGGACACGCAAGCCTGTGTCAGTTACGTACCTATGTCAATTTCATGATTGAGATGTAGGGGTCGAGTCTAGCCTGTCAATCTGGAGAGACCAATGAGTAGCCAATGAGGACTCTGTGTGGGCATGGCTTTCTCCTGAGACTTCTGAGAAGTCTCGCGGTATTTCCATGGTGGAGATGAGAGACCGTCTTCCCAGTTATTGGGAGTCACTCAACTGACAAGACAAGATGGCAGCGTCCGAGGAACTGGAAGAGCCGGAGAAGAAGCCATATGGCCTTACCCTGATGGACCCAGACCTCTGAAGCTGGAAAAGCCACAGAGGGACCCCTGCAGTGCTGATATGTTTCTATCACCAATGGATACTGCTGATGGACCCTGAGCCCTGGAAATGAGGAGCCATGAGGGGACCCCTGCCAGAGCTGGGACTCTGCACCCACCGGCCTGTGATTTCATGAGTCTGAAGAAGACTCTATAGACTGGTATTGGGCATATGGGCTAATATCGGACTTACGACTTTGAACTGGACTGGGTTGGGAGGCTTTCTCAAAGTTCTATTCCTCTTGTAGATAAATCTTTTCCTTATATCCATATGCGTGTCTAAGAATTTGTTTCTCTAGTCTACCCAGACTAACACAATGCCCCTTTCTTCCTGACAATTCACTAATGAGGGGGCCAGGCTAGGTACCCTGGGCCATGGGCCGCGGTCCAGCCTGCGCCTGCACAGCCCAGCGGGTCATGCCACACGAGCCTCTCCTGTCTCGGCCCCACCGGGGCAGCTTAAGCCAGCAGCTCCCATCACCTCCCCACTCACCCTCTTGGCAAGACGACTGGTTCTTCCAGGAGGAGGCATGTGCCTGGTTTTCCCTCTGGCTGCAGCCAGTGACGCTGAGGGGCTGGACTCGTGAATTCCCCGAGGCTGCCTGAATGGGAGACTCTCGCTCAACCGAAGGCCTTTCTTTCCCGGTTTTACTTCACAGAGGTGTTTTTGTTGGAGTTCTTTAAAAAGATGATTATATTTCCAAGCCCCCTCCGCCAGCCCTCTTACGAAAGTGAGTTGTGTATGGTTTGTTGGTTTAAGTCAGGTTTTACAGATGGGACACTTATCTTCAGGGCTGCGCTCAAAGGTCGTCTCCTGCTTAACGTGTTCCATAAACATTCTGCCCAGGAAGTGAGAGGCCTTGGCGAGTTCTTGGCCCTCGGCATTCCCCGAAGTGAGAGGCCTTGGCGAGTTCTTGGCCCTCGGCATTCCCCGGAGAGGCCTTGGCGAGTTCTTGGCCCTCGGCAGTTCCCCCTCCCCAGCCAGCGAGCCCTGAGCAGCAGGGTAAGGCCCTGCTGGAAGAGGCCCTGGGCTGGTCTCCCTCAAAACGATGTGGCAGCTGAAGCTTGAGGGGGCAGCAGAGCGTGGGGGACTGGAGCGCAGGGTGCAAGCCCTGTGTTTACTCAGACGCAGTGCTGGAAGAAGAAAGGGGCAGCGGAGGAGGAATGCCCTCCAGGCTCAGGGTGTCTGAGCTCTCTGTCTCCTTCAGCCCTTCCAGGCCCTACCACACTGATTGCCAGGGCGGTGGTTCTCCACCTTCCTCATGCAGTCCCTCAGGTGGTGGTGACCCCCAGCTTCCCCCAACCATCAGATTTTTTTCGTTGCCATTTCATCACTGTCGTTTTGCTCCTGCTAAATGACCCCAAAGGGGTCGCCACCCACAGGTTGAGAACCGCTGTCAAGGGATTCATAGGAGGCGTACTGGGAGCAGGAGGCAGCTGGGTCTGGAGCAGCGTCAGTCCCAGGAGGAGGGGAGTGTCTTCGGGATGAGCATCCCGGATACCCAGATTGTGGCCTAGGTGGAGGGGCCCACCTGGGGTGGGGGCTGGGGGCGAGCTTCCCTTGAAGGGAGCGAGAAGGGAGACCGGAGGCAAGGCCAGGCAGACAGGTGGTGGAGGGACAGAGCCGGAGTCCCTCGGGGAACCAGATGGTGCAGGGGTGGAGATGTGGCCCTGGCTGCCCCGCAGGGCCACACGGGTCTGTCAGTGTGTCATACCGTGGTGGCTTGCATGTTGCTGTGAGGCGGGAAGCATTGCCGCTGGTATTTCAAATACCGTCGAGGCCAATGCACGCGCGAACAGGTTTCTGCAGCGCCTGCAAGCCTGAGAACAGACATGAAGAAGAAAGCAAGCTGCCCACTTCTAAGGACGTGGCCACTGAAAAACCTGTGTCGTCGCTGCAGAATATCTTGCCGGGAGATGAGCCCTTTGGGTTGGAAGGCACTCAAAACAGGACTGAGAAAGCGCCGCTGCCTCGAGGGAGAGTTGACCAGAATGACAAGGCGAGAGTAAAGCCCCTGGGCCTCCACCTGCTGACGGAATATGACTCAAAATGAGAAAAAATAAATAGCAACAAGCATCAATTCATAATCGGATTATGGCATGTACCGAATATAAGTCTAGGAGCCTTGGAAGTCTTCCCTAATGAAATGGACCAGATAGAGATGACCATGGCAGGCATTTGTAAGCTTACATGTCCCAGTACTGGCCATTTTGTATCAATCATGTGGCTTACCGTGCCAGGAACGACAGATTCAAGGGAAATGGTGCCTCGGTTCCTCATCAAAAAGAACATTTCGAGATTGATACCGAAGTACAATGCTCTCTGTGATAGGATAATTATCTACCTGCGTTCCAGGAAATCCAGCCAAACAGCCACTATTCCAATGTGTACGCCAACCACAACAGTGGATGATGGATGGGGTCCATCTGAAACTGAGCAAGATGCACTGACAATGACTGGTGATTGGCATGTGAAAGCTGGAAGGAAACAGGAAGGAGCAGTAGTCGGAAAGTATGGATGTGGTGATAAACACGAAGCTGGAGGTCAGTGGTGGAATTGTGCACGACCAAAGACGTTGTCACAGCAGCTACCTTATTCAAACCACACAAGCAACGGCTAGTCGAGTGGGCTTATCCAGCTGGGACACACAACACTCACACGGACGACATCTGCGGGAAGAAACAATGGAAACATGAGATAAGCAGCTGACATGAGGCCAAGGGCTGACTATGGGACAGACCCACCATCAATCATGTGTTGAAGCTGAAGAACAAACAAACCCATGATAGCCCAATATAAGACCTTGGGTCTACCCCACTGGAATCTGGAGAACATCTGAACAGATGTGACGCCCTGAACATGAATGACAGGAGACCTGGTGATGTGTGGAAGGGCATCAAGGATGTCACACGTGACATAAAAGACGGACGAGATTATGAGAAAGACAGGAGAGAAGACCAAAGTGGGTGTCAGAAGAGACTCTGAAACGTGCTCTTGATTGTAAAGAAGCTAAGGAAAATGAAGAGGGGATGCCGCCAAAGAGTTGAAACAGAAATCTTCAAAGGGCAGCTCAGGAAGACGAGCTAAAATATTATCATGAAATGCGCAAGGACCGGGCTGAGCCCTGATGGCGTGCTGGTTGTGCGCGGGACTGCGGCCCACTGGGATGGAGGTTCAATTCCAGCTGCTTGGCCCAGATCCACAGATGTACCCATTCCAAAGAAAGGTGACCCAGCTGAGCCCCGATGGCATGCTGGTTGTGCGCGGGACTGCACACAGGGTTGGCAGTTCAAATCCAGCAGCAGCTCTCCAGGAGCAAGGCTGGGCTTCCTACTCCCGCCAGGGCAGTGAAGTGAGAAAAAAAAAAAACATGCATCATCTTTGTGAAAAAGTCCACATTGCAAAAAAAGAAAATAAGGAAGGTGACCCAACAGAATGCTCAAATTAAAAAGCAACATCACTAACATTACATGCAAGCACAATCTTGCTGAAAATCATTCAACAGCCATTGCAGCAGAATCCTGACAGGGCGCTGCCCGAGGTTCAGGCCTGATTCAGAAGAGGACATGGAACAAGAGACAGCATGGCTCATGTCCGCTGGATCTTGGCTGAAAGCAGAGGACACCAGAAATATGTTTACATGTGCTTTATGGGCTATACAAAGGCATTTGACCATGTGGATCATAACAAACTATGGATAGACTAGAGAAAAATGAGAATTCCAGCGCTTGTGGGAATGACGTACTCGTGGAATTTCTACACGGATCAAGAGGCGATTGTGTGAATAAAACAGAGGAATACTGCATGGTTTCAACCCCAGAAAGGTGTGTGTCAGGGTTGCGTCCGCTCACCGTATTTATTGAATATTTTAAGAAGAACCAGGCTCATTGGAAAAAGGCTCATTCGCCACCTAGGATAGTCAGGGGATAAAAACTTGCTTGCTGATCGTGAGGAGGATTTGAACTACTTACTGGTGAAAATGAAAGACTCTGACACAGTGTCGATTACAACTCAATGTAAAGAAAGGCAAAATCCTCACAACGGGACCAACAGGTCACATCAGGACACAGAGAGAAACGCTAGAAGTTGTCGAAGATTTTCGTCTTGCTTGGATCCATAAACAATGCTCATGGGGGCAACAATCAAGAGATTAAAGGGTGCACTGCATCGAGTAACTCTGGGGCACAAGACCTCTTTAAAGTGCTGAGAAACAAGAATGTTACTCTGAGAACTAAAGCGCCCCTGACCCAAGCCACGATACTTTCAGTCGCCTCATGCATGTGGGAGCTGGACATGGAGTAGGGGAGACTGAAGAAGAATCCGTGTATTCGAAGCAATGGTGCCGGTGGAAAACTTTGAAAGTTCCATAAACTGCTGAAAGGATAAACAAATCTGTCACGAAAGAAGTACAGCCAGAATGCTCCTGAAAAAGCAAGGACGGTGGAACTTTGTCTCGTGCATTTTGGACGTGTTCTCCGGAGAGATCGCTCCCTGGAAAAGGACATCACGCTTGGCAAGGTAGAAGGGCAGCCCGGAAGACAAAGACTCAACGAGATGGGTTTCCTTGTAGCTGCCATGATGATCTTGAACATAGCGAGTGGGAAGATGGTGCGGGGCCGGCGGGCGCTGCGTTCTCTTGTACAGGGGGTGGTCAGGAGCGAGAACGGACTTGAGGCCAGCTGCTCACAAGAACAACAGCTCAGAACGGAAAGAACTTGCTAGCCGAGTGGGTGAGCCAAAAGGCCAGCAGTTTGAACCCACCAACTGCTCCAAGGGAGGAAGACGAACTTTCCTCGTCCTGTCAATGATCGCACATCCTCAGGTATAAGCTGAGTTTTTCAGCACATTTTAAATGCCGTCGTGTGGGAAAATGAGGTGTCTCGGCTGATATTCAGGTGGGCTCATATCTGAGTATATAGGATATCAGCAAATCTTTTTTTTTTCTTTTTTTGGGGCATCACTGCTCTCCGGTGGTGGGAGTAGGAGGCCCAGCCCCAGTGCTGGAATTGAACCTCCGTCCCAGTGGGCTGCAGTCCCGCGCACAACCACTACGCCACCGGGGCTCAGCCCTCAGCAAATCTTTAGATTGACAGTCTAGGAAAGCCACAGACAGGATCCATTCTACTCTGCCCAACAGGATAGCTGTGAGTTGAACAGACTCAGTGGTGGGGATTTTAGATTGATGTTTCTCCCCCCCCCTCCGCCCCCATGCTGACATCCCAACGTGTTCAAGCGCTTCCTCAAGCCTCCCCACCACCACCCGGGCTTGATTCCTCCTTTCTCCTTCCCCTGGCTTCCTGACGGAGCCTGTCCCGATGAGGCACGCCTGGCCAAGACGTCTGATGAGAAGCAAATCACATCTTCTCCTCCCACGCCTGGTCTTGCTAGGAACCCGGAGAGGCCCTCGGCCTGTGGGCGTTGTCTTTGAAATGCCCGCTCCTCAGAGAAGGCACCCCTGTGACCCAAAGGCACCGGGAGGCTTTTATGTCAACCTGGGACCCCGCTCCTGAGCCCAAGGCCCAAAGGCCTGGGGCAGGTGGCTTCCTCCTGGCAGGTGCCCCAGGTCTGTAACCCGAGCCAGCACACCTGGGAAGCCTGGTGCCCACCCTGCACCCCTAAGGCGCCTACCAAGCACGAGGGTTAGCGGAGGAGGAACAAAGCATGAGAACCATTGCCCACACAGGGAGGGAGCTGCCTTACACAGCATTTCCTCTGGGAGCCAGTGTCCCCCACACCTCCCCTAGGGCACACCCACCTACGTGGTCCTAGAGGGAGGCGCCTGAAAGTTTCTGAGAGAATTCCACGATCTGTTCATCCCATTCTCCCACAAGCATTTTTTTTTTTTTGGCATCACTGCCCTCTGGTGGGAGTGGGAGGCCCAGCCTTGCTCCTGGAGAGCCGCTGCTGGATTTGAACCGCCAAGCCCGTGGGCCACAGTCCCGTACTCAACCATTATGCCACCGGGGCTCAGCCCACCCCCACACACACACACAAGGGTTTTTGATGTCCCTTCATATAATTCTCTAAATCCACTCCTCTTGTAAAGAGTATCTTATTATGGGGCTGAGCCCCGGTGGCGTCGTGGTTGTGCACGGGACTGCGGCCCACTGGGACGGAGGTTCAATTCCAGCAGTAGGGCTGGGCCTCCTACTCCCACCACCGGAGCGCAGTGATGCCCAAAAAAAAGAAAAAAAAAAAGACTATCTTATTATGAACACTCCCACGGAGATGAAAACAATGTTCGCTTGTCCATAACAGTGGTTCAAGAAAAAACTCGCCATGTGCCTGCATTATAATGACATCAGGATCCCATTCTGACTCATAGCCACCCCAGGGGACAGGGTTAGAACTGTCCCTGTGAGAAGCAGTGGGAGTCAAAGCCTTTAACAACTGGTTCAATGCCCTCATGACCGTTTGAAGGATACAGAAAGATGTACCAAGAAGTAGTTTATTACCTCAGACAGTTAATAGTTAAGTCAGAACAATAAAAAGGTACACAAAACTAAATTATGTTCGCCTGGAGGTGACATTCAACTGGCTGCTTTGGGCCATGGGCTTTCTCTCCCAGCACACGGCCCAGTCTATCCGTCACTCGGTGGAGAAGGCTCCCAGGATGGCCAATGCTGCTGCGACGTATTCGAAACCTCAATCAGCCACATCTTGGCATCATGCCAGGGTGGAGCTGGTTCCTCCAACCCCCGCTGAGATCCCTGCAGTTCTTCAGAGCCTGAAAAAAATCGTCCAGAGTGCTAAGACTGATCGCTTTAAACAGCTCACAGTGAAGGACGCTCTGCTGAATGGTTTGGTGGCCACTGAAGGTTTTATGTGGGCGACGGAGGCATCCTTGGCTATGATGTTTTGGTGTCTGGTTTTTTTTTTTTCACATCACTGCCCTCTGGTGGGAGTAGGAGGCCCAGCCTTGCTCCTGGAGAGCTGCTGCTGGATTTGAACCGCCAAGCCAGTGAACCGCAGTCCTGCACACCACCACTATGCCACCGGGGCTCAGCCCTGGGCTATGATGTTTGAAGACCAGTCTTTCACATCTGATTGTCTTTGGTTTGCTATTTGAGTTTTCTTGGACCATGGGTGATCAGCCTACTCTAATAAAATAGGCCATCCTAAAAAAAGTAATAAAAATTTTAAAAACCGGGCTGAGCCCCGGTGGCGTAAGTGGTTGAGTGCGGGACTGTGTCCTGTGGGCTTGGCGGTTCAAATCCAGCAGCGGCTCTCAGGAGCAGCACTGGGTAGCGCCCATGACCACCAGAGGCAGTGATGCCCACACACAAAAAAATTTTTAAATTTTAAAAACCTAAATTATGTTATAAAACAGTTTTGAGGGCTGAGCCCCGGTGGCGTCGTGGTTGTGCGCGGGACTGCAGCCCACTGGGATGGAGGTTCAATTCCAGCAGTGGGGCTGGGCCTCCTACTCCCACCACCGGAGAGCAGTGATGCCCGAGAAAAAAAAGAAGAAAAAAAAAACAGTTTTGAAAGATTAATGAAAAATCTCAAATAATACCTGACCCAAACCCAAACTGTTACCTAAGGTAGCTCCATTTTACTTCTTGATTGGAACCCTCGCTTGCAAATCAGAGCCTCGTCAGCTGTGTGAATTCTCCGTGACCATCTTTTCGCTGTGGAAGTAGGTGTCCATGCCTTAGAGGTAGGCCAATTAGACACTCGTCGTCACTGTGTGGGACATATTGAAGCAGGCAACTTCTCTTCTCTGAACATACTATGTACATCTTTGAGAGACCCCTTTCCACTCTTGCTGAACTCATAGCAATTGTTTGGGCAACATCTTTAGCTCTTTGAAGGGTTTCAGAGATTGCATAATTCACTCATAATACCTTGTGGAGATCTGAATATCCCACAAAGCTGAAACCAATGACAACATGTCACCCTTTGCCTGCTTGGTACTTTTTCTCTGTACATTACATGTCTGTTCATTGAAGTAATAAACATACGGGAATACAAATGTCCTAGTTCATCAAAGGGATAAGGAATTTTATGAAATGAATAAATATCACAAGCATCATTCCTTCTAATTTTTTTGGGGGGGCATCACTGCTCTCCGGTGGTGGGAGTAGGAGGCCCAGCCCCACTGCTGGAATTGAACCTCCGTCCCAGTGGGCCGCAGTCCTGCGCACAACCACTACGCCACTGGGGCTCAGCCCCCTTCTAATTTTTTGTACCTGTAGAAGGAATGAACATTAGTATAGGTGCTTAGAATAGGCACTTGTAGAAGTCTATTGCTTTGCTAGATACACCAGACAAGACCATGGAAGAGGAGATCAAGAAGGCAGTACCCTTCACAATAGCCAAGAACAAATCGAAATATCTAGGGATATATGTAACTCAAAATCCCAAAAGACTTATACAAGGAAAACTACAGGAAACCAAAAACACCTCCACAAATGGAAGAATATCCCATGCTCGTGGATCATAAGACTGAATACAGTAAAGATGTCAATCTTACTCAAGGCACTATTTGAGTTTAACATTATCCTAATACCAACAACCTTCTTCAAAGAATTGGAAAATCTGACTACCAATTTCATGAGGAGAAGGAAGAAGGCCAGAATTAGCAGAGAACTCCTCAAGAAGAAAGACAAAGTCGGAGGGCTCTCTTTATCTGACTTTAACACCTGCTACACAGCCACAGCAGTCAAGACAGCATGGCCCTGGAACAATGACAGATACTCAGACCAAGGGAAAAGAACAGAGAACCCAGAAATAAAACTATTAGCACATAGACAACTGGTCTTGGACAAGGACCCAAAGAGCATCAAGTGGAAGTTGGACGCTCTTTAACAAGTGGGGCTGGAAACAATGGATACCCACCTGAACGAACAAGATGTTTACCTCACTGCATTCACAAGAGTATGGTTTTTGTTTGTTTGTTTGGGGTCTTCTGATGCCTGTTTTCAGGTCTCATTGACACCTCATGATCACACAGGCTGGTGAGCTTCTTCCATGTCGACTTGTTGCTTCTCTGCGAGAAGGCAACTTGCTTCACTTCAAGTTTTTAAGGCCCCAGATGCTATATCTTTCGATACCCAGGCACCATCCGCTTTCTTCACCATATTTGCTTATGCACCTATTTTGTCTTCAGCAATTGTGGCAGGAGGGTGAGCATCACAGAATGCCAGGTTGTTAGAACCAATTATTCTTGTGTTGAGGCAGGGCTTGAGCAGAGGTCCAAAGTCCATCCACTACCTCAGTGAATTGCCATATGTACATAGCCAATACCTCTATTTGTATGAATTCATCTATCTACATAGGTACATGCCTATGTTTATACTCCTATCCATAGCTTTGCTTCCCAGATCTTTCCTGTTTCCTTTTACCTTCCTCCTGCCCCACCATCATGCTCACCCTTCTTCTGCCTCTTAACGAGATTGCTGTTGCTCCAACACCCCCAGGATCTCTATATCCTCCTTGTTGATTTTAACTCCCTAGTTGTTCCCCTCTCTGTGCTGTTGTTTGGTTCCTGTTCCTTTCCCCTGCCTCCTCCTCCCCCAGGTCCCTCTGGAACCATTGGTTCCACTGCTTTCTCCTTGAGCTTGTTTCCCACGCTTATCTTATATAGGTAGGCAAAACGACAATTACAGAGACAAAACAAAATGAAAGCAAAAGATTGAATAAAAAGTAGAAAAATGATAATAATAACTAGGTGGGGGGGGAAGCAAACATCATTCGAGGTCTGACTGTGACCTTTATGACTATCTCCCCAGGGGAGATTCTGGGAACTGCCCCTCCAAGTCTGAAGTCTGTTTTGGGGGGCAGCACAGGACCAGGTGAGGTTTGGGGCTGCTGTGTCCAGGGCTGCTGAGTCAGAACTGACCTGGGGGCACCAACCCCGCCCTCACACACTCATTCCAGGACCCCTGGGGGTGGCAGTACCACCCACTGTGCGACACACTGTGTTCCAGAGGAAAGTGCTCAACCGGGGAGGTTTTGTCATGCAGGGGCTGTGGGCACAAGTGGAGACATCGTTGGTTGTCACAACTAGGGGGTGGGAGGGTCCTGGTATCTAGTAGGATGTTGCCTTGCAAAAGACAGCCCCCTCCCCCATCCCCCAGTCCCCCTCCACCGCCTCCCAAGCAAAGAACCCTCCAGCCTGAGAGAAATCCGGTTTAATAAAACCCCTGCCGTCGTCGGGCTGATACCAACCCATGGGGAAGCTCCGGGGTGGGTGGACCACCATAGAGCTTCAGACGAGGTATCATCGGGGGGCGCAGTTAGTCTCTCCCTTCTCCAGCGCAGCAGCTGCTGGGTTCGAATCGCTGACC